>OX459051.1:12908154-13080891 GCA_949775005.1 Orthosia gothica
CCGAGACCGCAAGTCGAGGCCTTTACAGCGAGGACAGCAAGGGCTGCAATGATGGCCAAGCTGAAAGGCCTAGAGCGTAGCTAGGCTAGCTCGAGGCAATCATTATATTGAAGTTTCAATGGATCAACACTGACAGTGTTTGTTTTGATCCTTTGTCGAATCTGAAATCCTTGCGTTGTGCAGGTGTGGCATACAATGCGTTGATGCGTTGCGACGACAGAACGCAATGCACTAATGAGGCCTCAACCTTAGCACACGAGTTGTTGTAGCGAGCAGTAAATGCTAGACGTATTTTCTCATTGTTAAATTAAAGAAGCACCCGCCACCGCGCTCGCACCCTCCCTAGTGACCGCACAATACCCTACCGCAGACATCCGACTGAATATCTTAAGTAAAAAGTTTGATTTGATATTAAGCTCTCGCCTATTTCCTCTCTAATATTAGACCAATTTAAAAGATATTCCAGTAACTGAAAAAGAAAGATTATATACTGTGTCCCTTTATTTTCTTTTTTGATGATACATTATCTTTAGAAGCACTAGAACACTCAAAAAATACTCAAAATTGCGCTGTCAACAGAAGCCTAGTGTACAAATTTAACAACTAAAACCGGCCAAGTGCGAGTCGGACTCGCGCAACATGGGATCCGTACCATTATCGCAAAAAAACGGCAAAAAAAATCACGTTTGTTGTATGGGAGCCCCACTTAAATATTTCTTTATAATTAATGTTTGTTTCTTTATAAATTTCTTATTATAGCAGCAATATAAATACATCATCTGTGAAAATTTCAACTGTCTAGCTATCACGGTTCATGAGATACAGCCTGGTGACAGACAGACTGACCCGAGGTCCCGTTTTTACCCTTTGGGTACGGAACCCTAATAAATGAAAAATGAAAATATAGAAACACTACATAATTATATATTTTTATTCAATTTAAGGAATATCATTTAAATTTGTCCAATACCGGAGGAGGAAATAGGCGAGAGCCAAACCTAGCGGACGATAGTACTGTGACAATCCCATGTAAAAGTGAGGAGACGTATGAAACGGACATTAATAATTGTTTAAAAAATGTTGTTAATTGGTTAGAGGAAAATAATTTAAAAATTAACTTGAAAAAAACAAAAGTTGTACATTTTAGTCAGCGGATTCCTAGAATTAGCCCTAATATACACTACAACAATGAAGCAGTAGAAGAAGTAGAAAATACAAAATTTCTGGGACTAGTAATAGATAAAAACCTAAATTGGAAAGCACATACTGAAACAGTATGTAAGAAAATTAGTAAGTCCGCATACGCTCTATATTCACTATCCCCAATAGTATATATCGATGCACTTCTGACTGCTTATTATGGCATAGTAGAATCCCACTTACGTTACGGTTTAATATTCTGGGGAAATTCAACCGAAAGAGAAACAGTTTTTAAAGCCCAGAAAAGATGTCTAAGGGCGATGTTTAAGCTTAAATCCACTGACAGCTGCATGCCATACTTTAAACAGCATAAAATATTAACCTTACCTAGTCTGTACATAATGGAAGTAGCTGTGTTTGTGAAATCGAACCCAAATCGTTTTGAGCGTCTGGCTGACGTAATTCCACGTAATAGACGCGACAATAGCCTACTATGTTCCCATCCCGCCAAAACGGCACTAATGCAAAAGAGTGTTTATTGCATGGCTTCGGTCATATTTAATAAATTACCTAAACAATGGAAAGAATTGCCGTTTTCATTATTCAAAAACAGGCTCCGAAGCTTTTTAGCGCATAAAGCATACTATACTGTCAGCGAATTCCTCACTGAGAAAGAATTTTGAACAAGTATTTTATATAATAATGAATTGTGTCTGTAATATGAATTGTAATATTGGATTAATTTGACATTCTAATTTATTTGTGACATATTTTTTATTTTATTTTTGGATTTATATGACATTATAGTTCTTGGGACATAGGTACACTGGATTTATTTTGACATTCTAATATTGTTGTGACATAATGATTATTTTGACATACTAATTGATTATTTTGACATTCTTATGCTAATTGATTATTATGACATTCTTAAGCTAATTTTTTGTGACTTATTTGATTAATTTGGCATTATATTTATTTTATTTTTGTGGCATAGTTGATGATGTTATGGTTTCCAACCTTTATTTGTTGGATTGGTATGACATTACATCTGTTTGCAACATATTTTAAATCAATATACAATTTGCTACAATTATTTAATTATTCTTTGAGTGATAATCTTGCTGCAACTATGCTCCACCAATGCCTGTAATTATGTACGCAATATTCTACACAATGTTAATTTGTTTGGGCATAAATAAATTAAATGAGATATATAGTTAATTGTAATCAACATAAATTGTGTTGCGGGTGACCTAGTTATAGTAAGTTGTGATTTAAAACTATTCAGTGTGTCTGTTATTTGTTTATATTTTTAGTGTCAAATTATAACTTTTGCATGCCTCTTGGTAAAATATGGCCGAACCTACTTTTTATCTATTTATCACCATGTACTGTACCCATATTTGCAAAATAAAGAATTACTTACTTACTTACTTACTTACTTACTTACTTACTAGAATTATGACTTTTTACCAAGGAAATTCAGTCGGAGTTCTCTGCCCTCATTTCCTCTTAAGTCTGCAACCTCCCTATACTGGAGCAGCATTCAAACTGTTTGATTATACGAAGTTGTGATACTGTTCCTTGTGCAATATTTATTATCTGTGGTATTATGAGGTCAACTGCTCCCCTTATCCTTGGGATTCGGTGGATGTAACATGACTTGTCAATCTGATGTTACACAAAACGTAAAATCTCTATGTAAACAATCTCGGTTATGTTCCCGAAGGGTTATTGGAGTGATGTATGTAAATAAAGTTTGTTTATACATAAATTATCCGTGATATTGTCCCACTTTGAAACACTGGGTTTGTTTACTATTTATCGAAGGCTGTCAGGTTACTTTAGCATTTCATATAATAGAAGTTAATAAAATTGAGAGAAAATAATTCAGAGAGTCTCGATTGGCTTTGGCCTATAAAAAGTTTAGCTTCACTTTTACTTACTTACCTAGCGATTTTATCTTGGAATTTTCTGGTGATTTTTAAGCTAATCTACACTAAAATTTTAAAGAGGAAAGATTTGATTGTTTGTAAAATTATTTGTAATGGATTAACTTAAATATAAAAAAATTACCTATGAAAAGCTACATAATTCCTAAGTGACAATTGGCTACTTTTTAATCCAAAAAAAACAACAAGTTCTGTGGATTGAAGCAACGGGAGTGAAGTTGTGGGTAAAGAGCTAGTAATTAATACAACGCTTGGCTATAGCTAGCGATGGACATCTTTCATACTTTGTGCTAAGTCTCCTCTATGTTAATGTTAGCAACATTAGGTTCCTCTTTAAATCACTGATCGCCAACCCTAGAGTACACCATCATCCTTGTAACATTATCCCAATTTATTTTGGCGATGGCTCAACATGTCTTCTTCCATATGTCTTCATTTGTAATTATCTCAATAATGACCTCCTGTCTAACCTCACCATCGCCAATATTTGTGAAATTCTACGTTTATAATAGTAGTAGAATTGGGTGAAGTACTTATACCCGGGTGGAGCCGCGGGTGTCAGTTAGTATGCGAAAGTTTGGATGGATACTTGTTACTCAATCACGCCAGAACGGCTGAACGGATCTGGATGAAATGTAGCACAGAGATAGATTATAGTCTAGAATAGCATAAATGCTGTTGCATCTCGGTATAATGTTGCCTTGTGATAAGAAAAGTACTCGTATATTATTATTTAGTAAGAATAGATATATAATACTAAGCAGAACCCCACAAAATTAATTAAAAGTAATCATTACGTAATAAAGGTTCCGTGTATATCAGTCAATAAAGTATGCCGCTCGCGTCAGTTATCTCGACCGAATTAATCTATCCCAAGGCGGTAAGCTCGAAACAATTAATGGTTTGTGGCCGAACGTCGGACCCTGTGCTATCCCACGCAATGGGCGATACGATCATGAAGAAATATGTACAGTTGACAAAAGTGTTAGGTATTCTGCCATGTCTGCCAAATTGACATCAACACTAGACGTTTATTCATTTTAGAAGGAAAAGGGCTCATTGTGCATCAAAAAATTCGTCCACATCGATGTCAATGGGAATAGTGCCCAGAACGCTGGCAGCATTGCCACGTTGGTTGGCAACGCTGATTCTCTGGCCGAAGAAATGAACTACTTTTTGTTTTATTTTAAAGTTAACATGCTCAATAAAAAGATGAATAAAATTATTCTTCATCATCATCATCATCATCATCATCATCGTTCATTCGTATCTTCGTATCATTCTCGAGCAGCCATCAGTATGGCAAAGGGAAATTCATATTACTTTTGTTGACTTTGAAAAGGCCTTTGATACGTTGAATTGGTCCAGCATCTAGTCCAGCCTGTTGGACATTGAAGTGCCGTCAAAAATAGTCCACCTATTGCAGAGCATTTACAGAAAATATACCGGCAAGGTGACTCACGAAGGCCTCATTTCGGAGGACATCGCAGTGCACGCTGGTGTCCGTCAGGGCTGTCTTCTTTCGCCCCTCTTTTTTATAAACGTTCTCGACGGAATCATGTTACTGACTTACAATAGCAGGCATCGCGGGAAAGAGTGGGGATCGACCAACTTCTTGGCAGACCTGGGCTATGCCAATGATCTATGCCTGCTGAGTCATACACATGCCGACAAGCAAGCGAAACTGAACGACCTGCGCCAGGAGGCGGCGAAAACTGGGCTCAAAAGTAACATCCGAAAGACTCAGGAGATACGTACAGGTGTGAAGAATTCTACACCGATGTCAATCGGCACAGAGGTGGTGGAACGCGTTCACAAATTCACGTACCTCGGGAGCGTCGTGTCAGAGACTGGAGGAACTGAAGAGGACATCACTTCACGGATCGCCAAAGCGCGAGCTACCTTCGTACAGCTGAGTCCTGTGTGGCAATCGCGGAAACTGACCCGAAGGGTTAAACTCAAAATTTTCGGGTCCAATGTCAGTCAAATCCGTGCTGCTCTACGGGTGCGAAACGTGAAAGGTAACAAAGGACATCTCGCGCCAAATCCAGGTCTTCGTCAACCGATGTCTTCGTCGCATCCTCGGAATTTACTGGCCCGAGATTATCTCTAATGTAGAGCTGTTGGAGAGATGCAACGAGACCCCGATCGACCGCCAGATCAAGCGGCGTAAATGAAGTTGGATTGGTCACACGCTCCGGAGGGATGCCGATCACATTCCTAAACAGGCCTTAGATTCGAATCCTCAAGGAAAAAGGAAGCGAGGCCGACCCCATCAATCCTGGCGACGTACCGTATTAGCTGAAGCATTGGAATGACGTAGAGCGAGGTGAAGCGCGAAGCCCAAGACCGGTCTCGATGGAGGACTACTGTGGAAGCCCTTTGTCCCAGCTAGGAGACATAGGATCTTAAGTCAAGTCACTGCAAGTTAGTACATACAAGTCTACATGCAAATCATATGAGGAATGTCCTTACCAACTTCCATGTCCTATTTTACCCATATTTAGGGGATAAATTTCCAAAAATCCTTCTATAATTGTGATCTCCGTTATAGCTTCTAGAGGCTGTTTTGATTGTCAATTTATTTATCAGTCTTTGGAGATATGTGGAACAGAGTGTGAAGTCCCACAAACCTCCATAGAAAAGAGAGGATCCTTCAAACAGACGGGTATTGTGTCTGGGTCCGGGCAACTGCTTAAGGTTATTGTCGGACTGTTGTACGTGTTCAAATCGCGCCGAAAACTTTGCTTGCGCGATGCAGGAATTGTGTGACGTCACGTCATTGTTCCGTAAGTGGCGGCGTTGGTGCCGCTACAAGTTTATTTATTGAATGCCATAAAACAAATACAAAGCAATTCTTCTGCTGCTTTGTTCATCCTGTGCGTGGTGGAGCGGTGGACATCGAACGGGTGGTGGGTAATGTCTTCACGAAGCTCGTTCACGTAGCATCGGATCACCGTTCCTCGAATGATTGTTTTGAGAAAATACATATTGTTTATTAAATAACTGACTTTTAATATAATTTATATTTATAATTTATTCATCATCATCTCAGCCGAAAGACGTCCACTGCTGGACATAGGCCTTCCCCAGGCGTCGCTACAATGACCGATCCCGAGCGTCTCGAATCCAGCGCCTTCCCGCAACCTTAACCAGGTCATCGGTCCACGATAATATAATAATAATATAATTTATACTTTTTACTCGAGTAAAATGCGAATTAGCTGTAGTGTAGTATGGGGTGTCCATGTAGACTAGTTACAACAAATTGCTTGTCAATTATGTGTGCGCAATAATGAAGACACATTGTGTTATTAACGGGCGCTAGATTAATTAGTTGATTAGAGCATGAGCCAACAAAATTACCTACTAGTCGCGTAGTCATTGAAGCGGGATTTTGTCGAACAAGTCTAGTAAATTAAATCTGGCCTTCCGAGTGTTCAAGCAACAGTAGTCGCGCAAGTCGCTATCTTAAATCTAAATAAAAGTAAAATATTATTTTATAACAAATATTACGTAAATAAAAAAGTTAGCATAAATGGGAATGGACGGAGAGGAAAAGGAAGGCCAAAGCAAATATGGATAGATTGGGTAAGAAAGGCAGGATGATGATGGTCGCGGATAAAATTGAAATAGGTTTTCCGCGGCCCTGGCTCAAGCAACTGAAAGAACATGTGTGGGTTTTAGTCAGTAAAAGTCTGTCACGCCCTCTCGCTTCACCCAGAGCGGGAGAAGTCATTGGATGTCATATTTCATTAATAGGAAACAAGCCACGTTATTAACGAAATTCAGCTCTATAAAAAAGCAAGAAATTGACCATGTTTCAGACTACGTAAAAGTGATATATGGCATACCACAGGGCAGTGTCCTCGGGCCCTTATTATTCTAAATTTACATTAATGATTTACCGAAAACTGTGGACTTTCCTATGATTATTTTTGCAGGTGATAGTATAGCCATATTTTGTAACAAAGATTATGCTTCATTGGAAAATGACAGTAATGTTAGAAAAGGTTTTAGCAAACTCCAAACTCTATAGTACTGGCTTTATATGTTTTCTATTTAATTTGATGTGTCATTTTGATTTGTTTACTTTCTGTCAATATATTATTATGAATACCTCAACATGGTAGCAGAGCGTGGTTGACGTTATAGAGTTTTCCAAAAAGGGAGGATGTTAGAAGATAAAAGCTATAACCTTTGCTACAGCTTCTTTAGTTATCGCAAAGATCCCCTACATGACATGTCCATGAATACCTCAACAAGTAACACCACATCGGTTCGCATTGTCGATTGGTTAAAAACAAACAACCTTCTAATTAATTTACAGATAACTAATTTAATCATATTCAGAAACAGGACTAAACCACCAACAGACTTAAACATACATCCCATCCCCATCCAACATCATCCATCCATTCCATCTCTTCATCTCTCCTAATTGTGTAAATCTCGCTATAACACTGAGGTTTGCTGTAAGAGAACCCAATTGTGGGTTAAGCTCGCCTTTGTACATAAGTTGTCCTTCTATATTTGTATATGTTTGTTTTGTGTGCAATAAAGAATATGAATATGAATACATTATGCTGAAACAAAAATTAATGAAGTTGATGTAACAAAATTCTTAGGTTTGAATGTTGATTGTAATTTAAATTGGAAATCACATCATGTAGAATCTGTCCGCTTAAAATTAAATAGATATTCCTAATATACATGCTCACAAAAATTGTAAACTTATCCACGGTAATGACAGTCTACCATGCATATATTATGTGTTATCCACGCTGAGATATGGTTTAATTTTCTGGAAATTTTCTTGGAACTCGACAGAATGGGAGTCTGTTTTTAGCCCAAAAAAAATGCTGACGTGCAATGTGTAGACTTAAGAACACAGGTAGCTGTGAACCTAATATAAAAAAAGTTAAGATTTTAACTTTACCTAGCTTCTCATTTATGAGATATGACTTTGTTAAAAAAAAAAACGAAAGTGCTAGATATAAAAATAAAATTCAGGTTGCACCATGCCAAACTTATTTAACTGGCATTAGTGTTTATTGTATGACATCCAAGATTTTTAATAAATTGCCACGTTGCATTACAGATATTGACAACTTGCACTTATTTAAGCGGAAGCTAAAGGAGTTTCTAACTGATAAGGCGAGTTACAGTGTGAAGGAGTATCTAAAAGGGAATCCTTATGGCAGATAATATTTATGATAATAATAATGCTCTCAATTATTATTTATCTAGGACATTTATTTATTTTATCGACATTGATTTTATTATCTACGCTGACATTTATTTAATTTTTGATTACTGAATACTCCTTGACATTAAAAATAAAATGGTTTAATGATTTTGTAATATTTATGGTTATTCGGCTTGATATTGAATATTTATTGTATTTTGATACTAGGTTGTAATTTATGTGTAAGATTTTGTATGCCCATATGACGGCAGAGCATGGAGTACATTAAAAAACATGTAACATCTTAACCCAACGTATGTTGGCAAATGAATAATTTTTGAATTTGAATTTGATGATTTCCCACCCAAAAAAAAGAAAGATGATGATGATTGTAAAATATTATCCCTAGAACCACTGATCCGACTACTCATCACTATCATTGTCATCAGCCTTTTAATGTTCCCACTGCTGTGACACAGGCCTCCACTCTATGAGAGGGAATGAACCGTAATCCACCACGCGGGCCCAGTGCTTGTTGGTGGATGTCACATGTCTTCGAATTTTGGGTTCTAGGACATGCCGGTTTCCTCAGGCAATTTTCCTTCACCGTTTTGAGAGCAGTGGTGATCCGACTATTAAAATTAATTTATTTGATAGAAAGTAAGAAATTTAAATTATCGGTGAGAGTCCAAGGATACTTTTTACACCGGGCAATTGCACGGCTTCACTCCAGCAAACCGCTGGAGTGAAGCCGTGGGATAAAGCGAGTTGATTATATTGGATGATTGTAAATTTTGACGCTGAAACGCTGATGTTAATATTGCCAATCCTATAAGCAATCATATGCATAACAACAAAGACCACCATTATCAATTCAAAAGCCACAAATTGCAGACACAAGCAAAAACAAACTTTGAAGTTTAATGAGTGCATGCATCTCTAAGATCCCTAAGATAAACGACGCTAAAACTCCAACATCCACACTTCAATCTTAGATACTAAAACACACAGAAAATGTTGAAATGCACTTAAATTCTAATAAAACTAAACGATGACTGGGTTCAGCACGTTTTAGGAAAAGGGATTTCATGTTCGATTGTCTTATGGCTATTTCCATCCGCTCCCGTTCTTCCCAGGGGCCGCTTTCATTACTGCTGGCTCCCAGATGCACCTTACATAAAGTTTTATATATATCTTTAACAGTCTCGCTGAGAAAAATAGCAATGGTATATTCTTTTGCACGACTGTCGTTTTAACAGAAATGTTTTATTTTTGGTTGTGCTCTAGGAATCTGGTCTTAAGGGTGCCCTAGTCGACGGCTTGTACTATTTTGTGGCTGGGATTAAAATGCATGCTATCACATCCGACAACACGTGCAAAAGGGATAGACGTAGTGATTAGCCTTAAGAAGTAATGTGAAAAGCAGTAAGTAAAACTAGTGAGCGTACAAAAACACCGGTTAGTTCCGCTATGCACTAGTCCGGCTATGGTCGAATCGAAAAATACCTACTGAAAGGTGCCGCTATGCCCGATTTCAAATTCGCGGTCAGTGATGAAGAAAAGTGTTACTGTGTAATATTTTATTTAACCATTACAAAGTAAATTAAAGCAAAGAATAATAAAACCAGAATCATATAATCGAAAAATAAATGTTAATTTTAAATTATTACTTATAATTTGATTCGTATCTATTAAAATCTGTGATTTAAATAGTAATATTAGTGATAGTCATATATTTTTTAAAACTAAAAAAAACTTATCTCATGATATTTTTTTTTAATTATTGGTTTTAGTTTTTTTTTGTGTAATTAATAATGCTGAAATATTATGAATACAGGTGAACTTTGAGAACGGACTTTTTATTTACGCTCTTGTATATTTTGCTACTTTTCTGCCCGCGACTTCATCTATATGTTAATGCGGGATGAAATTTGTAACATATATCTGTGTTACAAACTCCGATCCGTCCAGCCGTTGGAGCACGAGTGCGTAACAAATATCGTAACTTTACCATTTAAATGTTATATTAGTAAGACCCTTGTGGGTCCAGTATTGACTTACAGCTCCATTCATAAACATTTCTTAACTTAGAGTTGCTCCGAAAAACGTTTGTCCTTATCCGTCTTTTTGACTGTCAGAACGTGACAAAACATATTTTATCTTACAGATGGTTACTGATAATAATATGAATAAAGATATAAAATGATTAAGTTTATTTCAAACACTTTTCTTTCCAACTGTAGTTTCCATTGTTAAAGTAGAGGCTAAGAATTTCGGGCATAGCGGCACCTTTCAGTAGGTATTTTTCGATTCGACCATACCGGGACTGGAGCATAGCGGGACTAACCGAAAAACACACTCATGGTATAAAAATAATTAATGGATGATCATTTAGAAAGAAAACGAACGCGCGAAATTTTATAAACAGAATATAGATATCTTGTAAATACTACCTACTGAATGTATCTGTTTAAAATAAAATTATTTGGATTTTTAATCTATCCGTGTATGGTGAATGTTTTGCAAACACCCAAAGATGCATTAAAATTAGTGTTGAAATATGGTAATATGTCTTTCGACGCTTTTAAATAAATGTATTTTTAATTTTTTTGTTTCCATACAGGGCTAGATAAGAATGAGACAAATTGATATCAATAATTTTGAACCTACACCGTCAAGCAGTGGAGTAATCGCCATACTACGTTTTTATGGAAGGATGACTGACTATGGCACCCTTAAAGAGCAGCATGGTTTGGTATTTGGCAATATTTTGTTTCTCAGGCCCTTGGCTGCTGGCGCGACGCGATCGAATTTAATCATTTTTGATGATTATAACCCGGTCACTTTATCTCGAGACCTCGCTGGAATGCGAATCATTATTATAATATTACCTACGTTAAATTAATTAACACAATATTTGTTTTGTTGGAAATCTTATTGTTTATAATAATATCCTACTACTTGTTACTCTGACACTTGTTACTCTGATACTTGTTTTGCGCACCATATCAGAGCGCCGACGCGTCGTGACGATCGACGCCAGTTCTCGAGATAATGTGACCGGGTTATACATTCGATTTATATCACATCAATAAGAGATTTTTACTTAGTGAAATTGCAAGTATGTTCACATGGACGCAATGTGACGATATTTGACCGATTTTAGCTTGAAGTTTTTTTTTAACTCTCGCGTATTTAGCAACTGCTTAGCAGATTCTAAATTCAACTTTTCTAAAGAAAATTCAAATATAGACTGGGCCGATTAATCATTTTAAATATTTGAGGTTAAGTACGTGTCATAACTTATTTTATTGCCAAGTTTTGACAGGTTTTCAGGCTAAGGTATAGTTTGACAAATACTTCACTCGTTCTTTAAAGCTCAAATACTCAATTCAGAAATCAGCCCTGTGCTAAGCAATTGCTAAACAATGTCGAGATTTTCTTAAATAAAGAGTGTAAGTTTATTCTACTCAAATAAAACTTAGTAAAGATGGTTCAGCTTTCGTTAAATTATTTTCCTGTATTCAAAAAGATTATTCCACAACAGTTTTTGTCAGAATAAACTACTTATCGTTCAGAAACGTCGAACACAAAGACTTTTACATTGTCATTGAAGCACAATAAACAGTAAAGTGTTACAAGACAAGATTTTATTAGTTCCCCCACAGTACTTACAGTCTCCGCGGTATACATCGTAAGTCTTACAAGGATCCCGCCTGATTTCCAACTACGCAGAGTTGTAAGCACAGTTCATATCCCAGCTTATCCGAGATTTATGCACAGAGAGCCAACAAACCTACGTGCTGGCATTTCAAGTAGACGAAGATAGGAGTGCCTGTCTCAAGCAATCATGCGCTTATCTTAAAACTAAATATCGAGGGGTATTAGACTCTATGTCTACTATATATGGAGTGTTTTTGCTTGGATCCAAAATGTTTCGTACATCTTGAAATTTAAAAACTATTAGGAATAAGTCTAGAGACAGTTTTATGTAAAACAAACGATAATAGCGTTTATGATCATACTACAATTTTATATAAATGATTTTGCGAATTAAGTATAATACATGAGAAATACCGGTAATCAAATAAAATAAATCTTTATTCATGGTTACTAAACCTATTTACAATAAACTTGATTGTACCGTCATGTTAATAAGCCTCAAGCAAGACTTCGCCCGATAAGATGGACCTCAATGCACTTAATGCGTACTTTTCTAAATCACCAATCACCCTAGACAACCATGTTAAATCCTCCACTCTCAAAGAACTCTCTAATCTTCCTTTGCCAGCAAATACTTCTTTCTCGTTCCACCCAATTACTGAACTAGACATTAAGAAATGTTTCCTGTCCATCTCCACTAAGGCGGTAGGAGACGATGGCCTTCAACTCCAAATGTTCTTGCCTATTTTAACTGAAATAGTTCCTGTCGTTACCCACATTGTAAATTTTTCACTTTTCAAAAACTCTTTTCCTACATCCTGGAAGAAGGCTCACGTCCTACCGCTTCCTAAAGTTTCAAATCCCACCTTACCATCCCAGTTCCGTCCTATATCCATACTCCCAATCCTCTCCAAGGTCCTCGAGAGTATTGTCCAGAAGCAACTGTCTTGTTATTTGTCCTCTAATGGCCTGCTGAGTCCTTACCAATCTGGTTTTAGACCTGGCCATAGTACTGTAACAACTCTTGTCAAAGTAACTTACGACATAAGACTCATCATCATCATCATCATATCAGCCGAAAGACGTCCACTGCTGGACATAGGCCTCCCCCAAGTGTCGCCACATTGACCGGTCCCGTGCGTCCCGCATCCAGCGAATCCCCGCAACCTTCACCAGGTCATCGGTCCACCTGGTGGGAGGCCTTCCAACGCATCGTCTTCCGGTTCGCGGTCGCCACTCCAGAACTTTTCTGCCCCATCGGCCATCCGTTCTGCGAGCAATGTGCCCTGCCCACTGCCACTTAAGTTTGGCAATTCTTCGGGCTATGTCGGTAACCCTGGTTCTCTTGCGGATCTCTACATTTCTGATTCGATCACGCAAGGATACTCCGAGCATAGCCCTCTCCATTGCCCTTTGCGTGACTGTAAGCTTTCTGATGAGGCCCATTGTGAGCGACCACGTCTCAGAGCCATAGGTCATCACTGGCAACACACACTGGTCATAGACCTTCGTCTTGAGACACTGTGGTAAGTTGGACGAGAATACACCGCGCAATTTCCCGAACGCTGCCCAGCCGAGTCGGATTCGACGGTTGACCTCTTTCTCGAAGTTGGCCCTACCCAACTGGATCGTTTGTCCCAGGTAGACATAATCTTCCACAACTTCGAGTGTAGAGTCTCCAACCTTGATAGGAGTGGGTGTTACATGGGCATTCAACATAACCTTGGTTTTGTCCATGTTCATTTTAAGACCCACTCTTTTGAAAGCTCTACTGAGGTCATCGAGCATTATACTGAGGTCCTCCATGGTCTCAGCCATGACCACTATATCGTCGGCAAACCGAAGGTGAGTGATGTACTCGCCATTGACGTTGATGCCTAGCCCTCTCCAGCCCAGAACCTTGAAGACATCCTCCAGTGCAGCGGTGAACAGTTTCGGAGATATGACGTCTCCCTGTCTCACACCTCGCTGCAGAAAGATAGGTTCCGAGGCCTGATCCTGAAGTCGGACTGACATGGTGGCGTTTTTGTACAAACACTTCAACACCTCGATGTACCGGTAGTCGATTTGGCACCGTTGGAGAGACTGTAGTACAGCCCAAGTCTCGATTGAATCGAAGGCTTTCTCGTAGTCCACAAACGCTAAACAGAGAGGCAGGTTATACTCTTCGGTCTTCTGTATAACCTGCCGCAGCGTATGTATGTGGTCTACGGTGCTAAAGCCTTTTCGGAATCCGGCTTGTTCGGGAGGCTGGAAATCGTCAAACCTGCGCGCGAGACGATTCGTGATGACTCTTGAAAACAGCTTGTAGACATGGCTAAGAAGTGAGATGGGCCTATAGTTCTTCAACAGGGCATTGTCACCCTTCTTGAAAAAGAGTACCACCACACCCCTGCACCATGCCTGTGGCGTTTTCCCCTCGAGTATGACGGCACCAAACAGCTTCTGAAGGGCCTTAAGTATTGGTTTACCACCCGCCTTCAGGAGTTCGGCCGTAATGCCGTCATCACCCGGTGCCTTGTTATTCTTAAGCTGTTTAAGAGCCATCCTAATCTCGTACAGGCTGACGTCCGGTATGTCTTCGGTATAGTGACGGGTCAATCTAGCTCTAGGGTCTTTTACTAGATTCGCGACGGGTTTACTGGTTGACGTGTACAACTGCCCATAGAATTTCTCGATCTCCCTCAGAAGCTCCGGTTTGGCGGATATGATCCTGCCATCGTCGATCTTCAGTTTCGTGAGCTGGCTCTGCCCAATAGACAGATCTCTTGCAAAGACCTTGGAGCCCTTATTCCGCTCAATTGCGTCTTTAATACTTTGAGAGGTCGCTTTTCAAGGACTTTGAGATCCGTCTATTAAGCTGCCGGTATTTCAACGCATCGTCTGAAGACTGCAGGATCATCTCACGCCTCTCCTTCATAAGCTTGAGAGTAGGATCAGAGATCTTTTTATTTATATCTGTACGGCGGGTCTTGAAAAACTTAGACCCGACCGTATGGACAGCTTCCACGAACCCGTCGCTGTATTCGTCCACGGAGCTCCCTAGGCACTTGAAACGATTCTGGAGTTCGAGCTGAAAGCTCTCGGGGTTTTGGATCTGGATCTGTGCTGGACGGAGCGTTGACTTCATCAGTCGAGACCTTTCAAGCTTGATATTAATGTTCAATGTGCCTCTTACCATTCGGTGATCGCTCCCGGTTTTCACCGAATTGATCACAGAGACATCATTGAACATTTGCTTCTTGGTTGACATGATGAAGTCGATCTCGTTTTTTGTTGCACCATCGGGGCTTTGCCAGGTCCACTTCCTATGCTCACGCTTTCTGAAGAAGGAGTTCATCATGTAGAGGCCCTCCTTCTCCATAAAACTGGCCAGTAGGTGACCCCGGTGGTTCCGACGTCCAACTCCAAATTGCCCCACTTGCAGCTCATCCTCGTCTCGTTTGCCCAGTTTTGCGTTGAAGTCCCCCATGACAACGGTGAAGTGAGTTTTGAAACCATGCATGGCTATAGAGATATCCTCATACATGGTCTCTACCTCGTCGTCGGGGTGTGCCGAGGTCGGTGCGTAGACCTGTATGACCTTCAGCGAATATCTCGAGGATATTCTGAGTATAAGGTACGCCACCCTGGTCGACACACTCTCGATCTTCATCACGTTGTTCACAAGGGACTTGTGGACGATAAACCCGACACCACCCTGGGACTGCCGGTCACCCTCTCGGAAATAGAGCAGGTTACCGGATTTGAGGATTATCGAGTCCTCCCCCTCTCTTCGGACTTCAGATAACCCTATAATACTCCATCGCAACCTGCTAAATTCTTCCTCGAGTTCGGCTATCTTCTCGTCGGTCCGGAGTGTTCGCGTGTTGTATGTTGCCAGGGCCAGTCGTCGGTGTTTATTGGGGTAGCCGGGTTCACTCCGGGGATTCTTCGCACCCCTTGCCACGCCATCGCCTCGACCGCTACCGTAGTCGAGGGTAGACGGGCTGCCGGGTACTCGGGGCCGTTTTTTATTTGTGCTATTCATTTGGTTTGGGGGGGGGTTTGCCTTAATCGCCACGCTTGGCAGGCGGGTTGGCGATCGCAGTTTGTTGTTGAAGAGCACAGAGAACGCTGCTGCCCATTCTCTGGTGTATCCCTTAGTCGCCTCTTACGACACCCACGGGAAGATATGAGATGGTGAGATTCTTTACGTCCGACACCATACGGAGCAACGTCCGACACCATACGGAGCCATAAGACTGGCTATGGAGAATAAATCTCTGACTGTATTGGTTTTACTGGACTTCAGCAGTGCCTTCAACTCAGTTGACTTTGACATCCTTTTGGGAATCCTTTCCTCTCTTAATGTCTCTGCTCCGGTAATTGAGTGGTTCAAATCTTATCTTCGGGGCCGTTCCCAGTCTGTCCAAGCCGATGAGTGTTCCTCTGAATGGTGTGACTTGACTGCGGGCGTTCCTCAGGGTGGCGTCCTCTCTCCTCTTCTCTTCTCAATTTTTATAAATGCTATCACTAAGGTCCTAATTTCTAACTATCATCTCTATGCAGACGACTTGCAGTTATATCGTCATTTTAAAGTAGATGAACTCGTTGAGGCTGTGTCTGCCATCAACGATGACCTTGAAAATATTAGTAAATGGGCTAAATCCTATGGGCTCTTACTGAACCCAACCAAATCGCAAGCACTCATTGTTGGTGGTAGATACATGCTCAACCTATTGGCTCACCAGTCTCTTCCGCCGGTAGTGTATGATTCAGTGCCCATAAATTACTCCAAGAGCGCAAAAAATCTAGGCGTTCTCATGGATACAAACCTCTCTTGGGAGGTTCATATTGCTGATGTGAGTAAGAAGGTCTTTTACTCTTTTCAGTCCCTTAAACGTCTCCAAAAATTCTTACCATTTCGCACTAAGGTTACTCTTGCGCAATCCCTTCTTCTACCGCTCATAGACTATGCGGATGTCTGTTTTTTAGATGCAACGGAGGTACTCCTTAATAAACTCGAGCGACTGCAGAACTTGTGCATCCGCTTCATTTTTGGCCTCCGCAAGTACGAACATGTATCGGAATTTCGGACCAGATTGAGGTGGCTGCCGATTCGGCGACGTTAAGATACCCATATCCTATCCCTTCTCTATACCATCCTGCACAATCCTAATTCTCCTCAATACCTACGTGAACGCTTTGATTACCTTGTCCCGAGAGGTAAACCCTGTCGCACTGCCACTTCTCTTCTCCTTCGCCCTCCACGACACACTTCCAGCCGCTATGATGGCTCTTTCTCTGCTACTGCAGTGCGTCTCTGGAACTCTCTCCCACACTCCCTACGCGACAGCCCTTCTCTGGAGGTCTTCAAGAGGAAGATTAAAGATCATTTCCTAGCGCAATGACATAATAATTAGTATTTATATAGAAATATGTATTTATTTAAGTTTTTTTTTTTTAATTCATCATAAGTTTTTTTTAAATTGTACACTGGATCCTCCCCTCTATGATGTCATCTTTCTCTGTCTCCCTAGGGTTTGCTGTAAGAGAACTCAACATTGAGTTAAGCTCGCCTTTGTACATGTACTTTATTATCCACTGTATGTAATGTTGTTTTTGGTGTACAATAAAGAATTAAGAATTATAATCTATTTACGCAATAGTTAATAGTTATTTATGCTACAAGTGCGGAAGGTAGGTGATTTCCGATGAGTGGCATTTTTATTCACGAGCGAGCGAAGCGAGTGAGTGGATAAATCGACAAGAGTCGGAAATCATCTTACGCACGTGTATAAAAACTAACTAACTTTTTAACTCCGTTGGAGTTAAAAATTAAAAAAAATACAGGAACGAAAGCACTAGTGAAAAAAAGTGACACTTTCCGCACAGTTTGGCTGCTTGTAAAACGCTCTTTTCGAGGACATGCATTGTAAAATTATTTATATACCCTTCCCTCATACCAGCTTGTGTTTCGACAAAACCTCGTCCATGGCTCTCTCTGATCTTGGCTACATATGTATCCAATCTGAACTTGATACTTTTCGAAATCGTCTTTCAATCGCTTTAAGAATACCGGTGATACGATAACATAAATAAATTATTTGTAATTTACTTTAGTTTATGCATAAAACTAGACAAATTAATTTTCCTACAGCAAACAGGTTTATTCATCAAAAGTAACGCAACTCTAACATTTCCTAAGAATCAGTTAACATCATTTTCTAAGAAAAACTTTGTAAGACTAACCAACTAGATTGCCCAGAAATCCCAAGAATTATAGTTAATGTTTCAGCATCAAAAGTATTAGTAGTCTTCGAGATATCTCGAGGAGCGCTCCGTGAACCTAGTAAAATTTAATCGAAAGGAACTTGAAACTGTTGCGGAAGAAATCCGAGGCTACTCAGATTACGGGTTGCTTTGTTCCGAAGTGTTGCACGAAATCCGAGGTCGTTGCGTTTTTTATAATTTAACTGTACTGTTTTTAACAAAGTATATGAATTGGAATTTTTAATTGAAAGTGTAACTAAGTTTAACTCTAGAAGAACTGCATTTCCATGGCTTTTTAGCCGGCTGCAAGGAAAGGGTTATGTTTTTCGCACGTATCTTGTATGTATGTATGATTGTATGTTTGCATGTTTGTATGTTTGTAAGTATTTATGTTTGTATGAATGTAATATTCTTTATAACCTCGTATCTTTCAAACCACTGCACGGACTTTTATAATTAAGAAATCATTAGATAGGTCTTTGCCGCCCAAGTGTTTTTAAATAAGTGCCGTTAAAAAAGAGAAACATGGCGGATATTGGGTGCCATATTGTGGGGGTTGCAATTTTGTTTTCTTCGAAACTCGTCGTGTGGGGTATTAAAATGAAGGATTTTTAGAGGTGATCACAAAAATATATACCACTTATATGTTTAAAAGCCATTCGAAATAAAAGTATCACTAAAATGTAGTACCTAAATATAAAAAGTTAATAAAATCAAAAACCCGACTGCAAAGTAATAATAAATATTTATAGTATTAGTCAGCCAGCTCGCAAATATGTATCCTCCGACTGCACAGCATGATTTTCTTCTTGTTTACATCTTTACAGTCGGGTTTTTTGATTTTGTTAATTATGTAATTCGGTTTCCTTAAACTACTTTATTTTTTAAGGTTTCATTTACGGATCTCAAACCAACAAATGCCCAGAATAGGTCAATAGTCATTGAATTATTGAATAAACCTACTTTTATCTTCTTTAACACGATTGAAACAAAAACGCTTGTAAAGCATTATTCACTTTCCTTCGATAAAAAGCCCCGCTGTTTCTTTCAAACTTTATTCTTTGGAGTGTTTTATTTTTGTTTAGCTTCCTTTATGAAATAACCGAGTGGCCGAAGTGACTTCGTTTAACTTCGGCTTTCGTCGGGTCCCAGTTAACCGGTGTCTTGGTGCTTTAATGACTTTCACCCGCTAATTTAATTTAAATTTTCTTGATTACTTTCTCGTCTTTGTTAATACGACAGAGTTTTTCTTAGAATAATCCAATTTATGTTAATTTTCGGTGTTATGTTCGGGCCGTGTTATAAATTTCTTACCTGCATTCAGACAGGCGCTTATCCTAATGCATATTTAATTTTCGGATTGAATAACTTAATTAATAAAAGTTTTGTTTTGGGTTTGTGCTGAAATTAATATTTTATTCAATTAATCCATCATGAGAGACGTGTCTACTTATTTAGTGATTAGGTATTGCGATTGAATAGCCATTTATTGCATATTTAAAATAATCAAGCTACAGCCAACGTTAACAAAACAAAAACCTACCCAAATTAGTCTGAAAACCACATTCTAATTTCAAACAAACCTAACCAAATTCGAAATTCAAACAAAAAAAAAGAATCAAGAGACATAGATGATAGAGGTGCTCTATGTTTCGATAAAAAAAGCTGAGGTTGAATCGTGCGTGCACGGTACACAGACCGGACAGAAAGGACGAGAATGTCCACAAATTGAGGTTTTTATGTATATTTCTTTTTAGGATAAAGGCTCCTGAGCCAATACAAGGCGAAGATAAGACTACGTTTTAGTAATAAAACTAAGGATTTCTTTGATGACAAACCTCTTTAAGGCCACTCAGAGTTATTTTAATTCGTAGAGCGTGGCTTATCTATTGATATTTATTGTTTTAGACTGCATTTTAATGTGAATGAGTTAGTAAGCCAGGTTCTATCCCTGGATTTAAGGTTTTTAAATAAATATAGGATTAGGTATCAATAACTTTGATACTGCCTATTACTTTATTATTTTTAAGCGTATTGTATCCCATTGTCTAGTTATTATTATTATTTATTTCGAATATGTGATATCTGTCTCATACATTAGAAAGCTTTATGAAACTTTTGAGAGCTGTGGTGGTCCAGTGTAGAACAGTGGTGGCCCAGTAGGCCAGTAGTGACGGCCCCGACTTACGTGTCGTAGGTCACAGGTTTGAACCCAGGTAGGCGCTTTACTTTGTGTAAATTATTTCATCATCACTGCTCTAAAACGTTGAAGGAAAACATTGAGAGGAAACCGGCATGTCCTAGAACCTAAAATACGAAGACTTGGACATCCACCAACCCGCACTGATCTCGCGTGGTGGATTAAGACACATCCCCTCTCTCACAGAGAGGAGGCCTGTGTCCCAGCAGTGGGAACATTAAAAGGCTGATGATGATGATGAACCTTTTTTTTACTTTTGCTTGTTTCGCCATTGGGCCGTGTATCTTTAGTATTGTTCCTCACAATCTGTTTAAAATATCATGTGTGGCTTATAGTGTTGTGCCATTAATTAAAATTGTGACAAAACAAGATAATTTATAGCTATTGTTATAAAGATAAGGCTCAAATTAATGAGAAATACTTTTCACTCAGTTCAGAAGTTCGTCTACTAAAAAGATAATAAATTAAAGTTGTGGATTAAACTATCCAAGCGTCGTCCGATGAACTTTTCTTTTAGAGACACCTTCTTAAATACTTAATGTAGCTGTTGCTTTGCAATTGTGAATTTTACTTACGTCACATTATAAGTAGTGTGTTGTTGTTATTTTTTGCTTATAAAAATCGCAATGTTGATCAGTTTATGTTTTTCGCGCGTATCTTGTATTTATGTTTGTATGTATGTAATATTCTTTATTGCCTCGTATCTTTCAAACCACTAAACGGATTTTTAAAATTAAGACATCGTTAGATAGGTCTTGGCCGCCCAAGTGTTCTTAGATAAGTGCCGTTGAAAAAAAGAAACATGGCGGTTTTCGGGCGCCATAAAGGATGCAATTTTGTTTTTCTTCGCAACCCATCGAGTGGAGTATAAAAAAGAAGCCTTTTTAGAGGTGATTACAAAAATATACAACACTTATATGTTTAAAAGTAATTAGAAAAAAAAAACACTAAAAGTTGTACGTAAAAAAAGCTAATTTAAAAATCAAAAACCCGACTCACATGCATCGACATCACGACAATCTTGCTTTTTTATTTTTTTTTTATTTTTATTTATCTATAGGCTCGCGTTTGACCACTATCTCGCCTGATGGTAAGTGATGATGTGGTCGACGGTGAAGCACGCTTGCCTAGAAGTAACCTATTCACTCTTGACTTAAAGACCCCGAGGTTGTAGCTATCAGGAAACAAAGACTCCGGCAGGGAATTCCACTCCTTAGCTGTGCGTACAATGAAAGTATTCGCAAAACGCTTTGTACGTATGGGTGGGATGTCCACCATGTACCGGTGGCGCATTGCCGTACGTCTTGTTGTCCGGTGATGGAAAGGGCTAGGTGGAATCAAATTGTGCAGTTGATGATGTTGATAAAAAACCGACAGACTGGCCACCCGGCGTCGATGTTCAAGGCTCTGGAGCTTTGAGGCGACCAGTGCATCGTTACCGATAAGCCTCTTGGCCCGTTTGTCAATCGACTCAAGTGCATCAAGCTGATATGTGGCAGATCCGTCCCAGAGGTGAGAGCAGTACTCCATGCATGACCGAACTTGCGCTTTATACAATTTGAGCAGCTGTTCAGGCGTGAAGTACCGTCTCACCTTTGCAAGGATCCCCAACTTTTTTGCAGCCAACTGAGCCTTTGCCTCAATGAAAGGACCAAAATTGAGGGTCGATGTTAACGTAACACCAAGAAGGTCGAGATGGTCCGTTATCGGCACGGTTACACCACGGAAAGATGGAGCCGGGTGGAATAAGCTCTTTTTTGCGGAAAAAAGACACGCCTGGGTCTTAGCAGCATTGAAACTGACTAGATTGGCATCGCCCCATTCGGAGACAGCCTCCAAAGACAGGTTCAAGCGCCCAACCATGGCCTCCCGGAGAGACCGGATCTCAGGCCCAGTAGCCCGTGCGCCGGACACGTATCTCTCAGCAACCGTGCTGTCGTCTGCGTACCCAAAGGTGCCGGGTTTTAGCAGGTCATTTATGTGCAGCAAAAACAGTGTAGCCGAGAGCACCGACCCCTGAGGGACTCCGGCGTTAATACCTAACTGACCGGACGAGCAGCCATCGATAACCACTCAAATTGACCGATCCCTCAGGAAGTCAGCAATCCAATCACACAGACCACTAGGCAGACCGAAGGAAGGAAGCTTACCAATAAGGCTCTCATGCCAGACCCTGTCGAAAGCCTTCGAGATGTCAAGGGAGACAGCAAGGGCTTCCCCATGCCTCTCGATGGCCTCACTCCAGATGTGAATGGCATACGCTAGAAGATCCCCAGTTGACCGATTTCGGCGGAAGCCGTATTGGCGGTCACTGAGGATATCGTTGTCTTCTAGGTATGCCAGGAGCTTATTGTTCAGCACACGTTCCATACTCTTACAGAGGATGGACGTTACCGAGATGGGTCTGTAGTTGGCCGGGTCAGCCCGACTACCCTTTTTGGGCACGGGCTGAACGTTAGCTTGCTTCCAAGCCTTCGGCACCTTTCCAGTCACTATCGAAAGGCGATATAGGCGTGTCAGGATTGGAGACAATTCAGGCGCACAAGTTTTTAGTACAATTGCCGGTATCCCATCGGGGCCACTAGCTTTGTTCACGTCAAGGTTACGCAACACCCTAAAGACTTCTCTCTGATGGATGCGAATATCCGACATACTCGTCCCACATCCAACAGGAGACGGAGGGGGCCGCGCGCCATCAGAGTTCAGACGTGAAGAATCCGCAAAAAGGGAGGCAAACAAGTTTGCCTTGTCCTCGGCGGAGTGGGCCAGTGACCCATCGGGTCTCAGCAGTGGTGGTAGTGAGGGGCGACAGAAGTTTGATTCAACCGACTTAGCCAGGGACCAAAACGCTTTGCTACCAGCAGGGTATGAAGCTAGTTTGTTCCCGATTCTGCTAATATGGTCAAAACGTGCCCTTCGCATCGCCTTTTTGCAAGACTTGGCAGCCCTATTGAAGGCTCTCTTCTTCTGAGTAACGTCACTTGCTTTGTGCACACGAGCGTCGACCCATGCCAGTTAAGCCTTGTGTTTAACTGCATTTGCGCGGTTGCACTCGGCACCAAACCATGGTCGTTCAACACCGGACAGCGCTACGTCAGAGAATGGAATGTAGTACTCCATCCCCTGCCGCAACACATCAGTGACGGCGTCAGCGCATGACGATGGATCTTTCGAAGAGAAGCAAGTGGGCCGCCAAGGATAGCATGCGAAGAAAGATCGCATCCCATCCCAATCTGCTGACCTGTACCGCCAAACCCGCCGGGTGCCTCTCGGGCTAGGATCGGGCGGTGAGTAGACGGATACAGACTTCACCAGACAGTGGTCGGAACTACCCAAAGGTGATGATATCGACACTGAGTATCGGTCTGGATCTGTTGTCAGCAGAAGGTCCAAGCAATTGGCCGTATGCGAATCAACATCCGGCACCCTCGTAGCCCCCTGCACCAGCTGGGTGAGATTAAGCGCAATCGAAAGATTTCGTATCTCTCGTCCAGCATGGTCAGTGCACTGGTATGGGAAGAGCCACTCCTGGTGGTGGGCATTAAAGTCCCCCAGTAACACTAGTTGGGCGGAGGGGTACCGTAGCTGAGCCACATCTGCCGCCTCACTCAGGTACTGTGTGAGCCTGGTTGTCTCCAGATCACCGCTATGCGATCGGTAGACACAAGCATAGATGATCTTATCCAGACCTGTGTCCACCAGGGCCCATAGCACTGAGTAGTTAGAGTCTTCAAGGTCACGGAGACGCCGATAGCAGATGTCGTCACGGGCGTACATGCATACACCCGCACGTGGCTTGAATTTGTGCTCCAGGGTAAATCCTGGGTAAGAAAGGTACGCCACGTCCGACGGACATCCGATCTGCGTCTCCGTAAGGAACAAAAGTGCTGGTTTCTCAGTCTCAAGGTGGTGATGGACTGCGACAAGGTTCGAGTGCAGACCTCGGATGTTGCTGAGGTGCACCTTATGTGAGAGTGAGTGCTGCCGCTGTTCAGCTTTTCTCTTTTTGTTCCTTGGCATTATTGCTGTGAGTGAAGGAAGGTGAGGAGAAGGAAGTGAGATGAGGTTCCACGCTGGCAACCTTCAGACACACGCAGACATGACGCCATCGTTGGGTGACTAGTCTGGAGACTGCGGGGACGCCCGAGCCCCCCCGGGAATGTCCATCGGGCACTCTCGTCTGGTCGCCAACCAGCACGATGGCGCATCCCGGGATTTTTCGACAGTTGGCGGGGCAGCCTTTCGTGTGTGGCTGGCACACTACTTGGGCCCCCAACTACCTGCGGTCGGCCAGCGGCGCACCATGCCTCGGATCCCGCTACCCTCCGCGACTAGACTCCCGATAGGCCTATAACAACGCGAGTCAGGCTGGTCTGCCTGCAGTGGAACAACTACCTCGACCCAACTCCTCTTGTGGCTACACCGAGCATCGTACCGGAACACGGCTAGGCCGCTTGGCGGTACGTCTTTGCTCGGTGGGTGGTCGCAAGCCTTCGGCCGAAACCTACCACCAGTAAGTGTCACCTGATTAGCACCACCCGGGGACCACGTGTAGGGTAACAAAAGGGGTACTCACCTACGGACGCGGGTGACTCAGCCCCCAAATGCTATGCTATGCAGTAAGAGGATACATATTCGCGAACTGCCTGATCCTCCAGCACAGCATGATATTTTCTTGTTTACAGCTTTTTAGTTCGCTTCTTAAGCAGTCGGGTTTTCATTTTTAAATTAGCTTTTTTTACGTACAACTTTTAAATTCACTTGACTTGCGTTTTGTGACGCTTCGGGAATTGAAACCTGTACTGAATACACTTTTATATACGTAACCCGTCACGAACTTAGTTATCTTCTTTTAAAAACTGATTAATAGTTATTTTTCGTACCACTTGCTCAAAAAAGTGACATTCTATGCCACAAAAAGCGAACATAACAATAGTCATTTTAATCTGTTAAAAACAGGGCAAGAAAATTGTTCTGAATTTCATTCACCCTCTAGGGGGAGAATGTGATTTAAACTTGGAATACTTACCGAAATTTATACTAAACTACATCTGTGTTTACACCATTGAGTTTGTATATAAAGTATTATACATCTTTTTGAAAAAGGAATACGCATTTATGATGCAGTTATGATTATTAAATAAAATTACGAAAACCGACGAGGCCGTATGAGCTTGATGCCTTTGCTTTTCCGACAAAAAATATTAGTCTAGGAATTTGCCGCGTTTTGTTTTCTTCAAATACATAAACGTTAAGTTTATTTTAATTTATTTTACTTTTAATTGTCATTATTTTTAATAAATGCTTATCCCATATTATTATTGTGTTAATTTTTTCGCAAATGGTACGAAAAGTAGAGTATTTTCATCGGTGATGAAGCTGTCTTAGTCAAAATCAAAATCATTTTTTTTATTTCATATAGGCCTACATGGGCACTTATAAAAACGTCGACAAAAGGTGCACGGTTCGGGTTGGTCGTTTCCTATGGAGAAGAACCGGCAAGAAACTCCATGGTTACTCTTTTAAAAAAATGGTTTGGTTTTACAATATTTCCTTGTTACAGCATTAGTACTTAGATATGTGGGGACAACGTAGGCCCGACAATAAGTCGTAACGAAAAGCAAAAAAAAAAGATTACATATATATATTATTTAAACAAAAGAAAATAAAACGAGTTAAAAAGTTAACAAATGTTAACAAGCATCTAGAAGGCCTACAATGTTCACACATTTACAAAACAATCGGTAAAGGAATCTATACAAAAGTAAAATAAAAAAAAGACTAAATCTAACATGTGGCAAAAATATTGTTATCAGTGCTGTAACTATTCTTAGCCCTTTGGCTGAAAACCATACCAACCATAGTCTTGGGTGAACTTAAATCCCTCGCTACACTCAGGACTCGTCTTAAATCCCTCGCTTCGCTCGTGATTTAAATTTTTTGACTAAACCTCGAGTCCTTCCTTACGCTAGCGATTTAAATCGTCACCCGCGACAGAAGACACTGCTTTATCCCCTTGGTTAATAATCTACTATTTATTTAATAGGTAACTTTAGTAAGTTTACTTCCCAGTTACCATGTACAATATTTTCCTATACGAACAACGTGGGAACTTTTCTTAAATTCGAAAAATGGCTAACTAGCAGATGTTTACAACCTCTTTTCATTCATCGGAAGAATCTATAGAGTGTATAATTGGTCAATTAAAATGGCCTCGAGTGTACCGACATTCACGTGAAAAGCCCACACAGTACACAAAGATACCCGCTATTCAATTCTAGTGGATGTGGAGGCACTCAGGGCAATTTGTGGTGCCCATTAAAATGCTCGACAGTGTACAATGCAACGTGGAAAAGTTAACCGTTCCTATATGGATTATTATATCTATTGAAATGGCTAGATTGCTCTTATTAAAAGATAGAGGAGTTTAATACTGGTTTGAGAGTGCAGTAATGCAGCTTTCATTCTTTTGAAGTAAAAAAGTAAGTAACTTCAGTAAGTTAAGTGGTGTTGTAGTAAGTTCTTTTGAGGTACTCAAATTTCGTTTTTTATTTTAATCTTTCTTTGCTGAACTAACATAATTTAAGTACTTACTTACTATCGTTAAGGGTTTAATTGAAGGAAAATTAAAAAAATGTAAGTCGTTTTCTTTTCTTTTCTTTTCTTTGGTTTCTTTCTTTGTTATCTTAGTTTTTTCATTCTTTTCTTTCTTTCTTTGTTATCTTTGTTTTCTTTCTTTCTTTTCTTTGAAAATATTTACGGTAACTGCATCGTTCGTTCAGTGGTTGCATGTCCTACTGCTGAGCATAAAGTCCTGCATTCGATTCCCAGGTTGGGAAAAAGTGTTAATATTAGGTTTTTTTAATCTGGGTTTTCTCAGAAGCAGCCCGGAGTCTGTGACCGGGTGATTGCAATAGGCTCGCCCATATTACATGGGACCTGAAGCCTAATTGCGTAAATGAATCGGGCAAGACAAAGGGTTTGACTCCATCAAAGTGTTAAATAGCATGTAATTTTTTTTATGTAAAATAGGTGGTTACACATTTGGTCGTAAATTGTTGTGTAAAGTGTCAATGTTTGTTTTCAAATTATAAATAAAAATCGAAAACCTAGTTTGTCAGCAAAACCACAGGCAACTGCAAAAGTATACTAATACTTTAACAGTAAAAAAAAACTACATTTTGCTTTTTATCGTGGTATTTCAACTATTCGTCGCTCAACGTACGATTAAATTCAATATACATTTGACTGTTTACATTCCGTGCCATTTTATTGGATTTACAAATATTGTTTGTGCCTGCCAGGAATATTGGAACACTCAAATGTTTTCATTAAATATTTTATTGGTGGCCTGAGGTAAAATTAATTTTAAATTCCAAAACCATGGAACGATATTTTATATTTGAATTTCTGTTTGCTTTTAATTGTGATTTTACCTGCCTGAAAGTCAGAAATTATTTCATGGTAACGGGAATGTAGGTAAATATTAGATACATGATATTATTACGTCCTACTTCTACTTGTTAGGGGTCGCCTCCTCGAACGAGAGAATCGCGGCGATTTTATCGTCCGAGCTACGTATTTCTATACACTCTCTCAGGGGCCGTCTCCACGAGCGAGAGAATCACGGCGATATTATACGTGGCACAACAAAATATGGCCGCGATTCTGTCGCCATTAGCGTATTGATGACAGATAGTGTCGGCCCAGTATTCGGCTACGGTAACACTGTTTCAGAACCAGGGTTACTGATATAGCCCGAAGAATTGCCAAACTTGGCAGTAAGTAGGCCACATTACTCGCAGAACGGATGGTTCATGAGGCTGAAAAGTTTTGGAGTGGCGACCGCGTACCGAAAGATGTAGCGTTGGAAGGCCTCCCTCTATGTGGAACGATTACCTGGTCAAGGCTGTGAGAATCCGGTGGACGCGAAACGCATAGGACCAATCATGAGGCGACGCTTGGGGTAGGCCTAAGTTCAGCAGTAGACGTCTTTCGGCTGAAATGATGATGAACAACGTTTGCTGGCGCATTTATGAGGTATTTATGTATACAGTAGACATATCGAAAAGTGAGCTTCACAGACCTTGGGTCTGTGAAAAGATGCAGCATACACACTGAAGATCGTTGCCATCCGAGAAACCTACCTAATACCATTATGGTCTGGATCACGACATAGTTGGGGTAATTTTGAACACCCAATACTCAGACCCATGGTCTACCTGTATACGAAGTTTCATCCAAATCCGTTCAGGTGTCGACTCGTTTATTGATTGATTTACAAACATCAACAGATATAATATTATAGACTTTAGTAGTAGTGTGGCTATAGTGGGACGATTCCTAAAGAAACCATACCATATTTTATTATGTTGACTTGTTTTTACAAGACTTATATAGATTTAAAACTATATGGGTTGGTTTCTGAATAGAGTATTCAGAATTAAGAACGTGTCAAACCCTACTTAAATGCTAAAGTGGGTTGTCCAGTTTCTACAGGATCATGGCCACTCGTGCGCGAATATTTCAGCTCATAATATTTGATTTGTTTTATAGCCCACTAGTGGACGTCGTGCGGTATCACACGCGTAGTTCCCGTTCCCGTAGGAATACAGGGATAAAAAGTAGCCTTTGTCACCCGGGGATAGTGTAGATTCCCAAAGGTGAAAGAATATTTGAAATCGGTCCAACCATTTTGGAGTCTTTATGGAACATACATGCATACTTTCACTTTTATATATATAATAACTAGCGGACGCCTCGCGGCTTCACCCACATAGTTCCCGTTTGCGTGGGAATACAGGGATAAAAAGTAGCCTATATCACCCAGGGATAGTGTAACTAAAAGACGTTCACTGCTGGACACAAGCCTCCCCCACACGTCGCCACATTGACTGGAATATTGACCCGGATTTATCAAGATGTATATTTAGATATTTTTATACGTTTAATTGAAACAGGTTAGGTATGAAATTAAACATGTTTTTTAATAAAAATATATTAATTATTCAGATTCATAAGTTATTAGTAAAAAATTAGGAAACTGGGCAGTTGGATTAATATTTTCTTGACACCTTGCCCAACTTACAGTTCCAGCAAAATTGTTATATTGACAATAAAGAAAAATGATTTTTTTCTGTGCTAATTCATTCCGTCATTATTTTTGTTTTTTTATGTCGTCGTGTCCACGTATGGCCAAAACTGGACAATCCATATTTGACTTGTTTTGAGACTAAAGTAAAGATTGACAAATACTCAACTTTGAATTCATAAATCAGAAATCCAGAGTAAGTATTGTAGTATCAGTTAGTAATTGAGTATATGGCGTTTAGAACGTGTCAAACCCTACATAAGTTCTAAATTTTGACAGGTTTTCAGGGTTATGTACAATTTGACAAAAATTTAACTTCAAATGATTAATTGAAAACTCAGGGATAACTCATTTCCTCGTTAACCCACCACGTTATCCCAAGTTATCACTAATAGCAGTGTGTTGTAGACTAATTTCTTTACCATTTCAAGACTCATTGAAACAATAACGATATTGGGGCAACCAGTTGTACGTATTTATTTATTATATACTTTATTGACCCGACCATTATTCTCGGTATTATCGATACTAACAATAATATGAATTATGTCGACGTGTGAGTCTTATAACGAGGAGAAAATATTGTTGAATTCGGTATGAAGTCGCTAATAAGTTCGTATTACTAATTACTTCGCTTTGTTATTAGGATTTCTTATTTATGTATGAAAGGGCTCCTATCAAGGTCGCAGACTCTTCACGCGGAGTTGAAGATGACTATATTGTCTACCTGGGACAAACGATCCAGTTGGGTTGGGCCAACTTTGAGAAAGAGGTCAACCGTCAAATCCGACTCGGCTGGTCAGCGTTCGGGAAGTCGCGCGGTATCTTCTCGTCTAACTTACCACAGTGTGTCAAGACAGAAGTCTATGACGAGTATGTGTTGCCAGTGATGACTTAAGGCTCTGTGACGTGGTCGCCCTCAATGGGCCTCATCAGAAAGCTTACGCAAGTCACCCAAAGGGTAATGGAGAGGGCTATGCTCGGCATTTCCTTGCGTGATCTAATCAGAAATGTAGAGATCCGCAAGAGAACCATGGTTACCGACATAGCCCGAAGAATTGGCAAACTTAAGTGGCAGTGGGCAGTGCACATTGCTCGCAGAACGGATGGCCGATGGACAGAAAAGTTCTAGATTGGCGATCGCGAACCGCAAGACGTTGCGTTGAAAGGCCTCCCACTAGGAGCGATGACTTGGTCAAGTCTGTGTCAGTAGATGCGAAACGCATATGACTGATCAGTGTGGAGACGCGTGAGGGTGGCCTATGTCCAGCAGTGGACGACTTTCGAAAGGGATGTTTCTTCTTAGCGTGTCGATAGCATATACAGTTTTAAATATTATGCTTGCCCAGTATTCAGCTACGGCAATAAGTACCTATCGCTGACGCAGCCGTAATGGTTTTAAATGTATAGTTTACAGGGCATGCGGTACAGGAGGAAAGGTGGGCCATGGTCTGCGGAGAGAGGGTGCACAAGCCCTGGACATCGGAACCATCAGAGAGGGGATCTGAGGAGGTTGTTTTTGCTGTGGCCAACCTGAGTGTGGTTTATGTCAATTTGATAATTTATTTATTTTCTAGTGATTGCCAGGTTGCCCATGGCAACGTGTCCCCAAGTGGAAGGCTCTTCGAGGATTAATGAAATGGTCAGGAGCCTACTGAAAAGTTTGTTCTTAATTATCTCTAAATAGTATCAAACCAAGTCTCTGTCTGCCTCTACCTTTTTCGCCGCTTACTTAGTCATTCTAAACCAAGCAACGCATTTCGATGTAATTTTCATTAATAGAAAGAACGATAAACAAGGAAGCTTTGCTTTTTTGTTTATAATTTGTCCCGTGTGAAGCCTGTGCAGGTGTGCAGTGGCTTATAAATCGAAGATTACAAACTTGATTTAGCTCAAGTTCCTACATTTGAGTTCCAGGAAATAAAAGACACAAACACGGACACGGACAGAATAAAAGAACATCATTATTTACCTATCCTCGGTTATGGGTCCTTCATGGGCAAGCGGTCACACAGTTGTTTTTTCGTCTTTATACATCTGTAGCACAAAGTACGTAAGCGGCGGCGTAGGTACATTCATATACCAGGCCCCTCAGAAAGTATTGCGAAAAAAAGTTTTTATATATGGGAGACTGGCCAGTTATAATGTTTTTCGAAAATATGATTATTTATAAGTAAAAATAAGTAAGTTCCAATTTCAAAATTTCCCTCCACATTTTTTGCGAGTTAATTCAAAGTATTGTGTCTCATTGAAATATGGATCTGCGCCGGGAACATTTTAGAGCTATGATTTTATACGATTTCAAGTGTCGCCTGAAACCGGATGAATCGTACGATAGACTTCAAATGGCATTCATGGATGAAGGCCCTTCCAAGGCAACCGTGTATCGTTGGTATAACGAATTCAAGCGCGGTCGACCAACTTTGGGGGATGACGAAAGAAGCGGTCGCCCTTTGACGGCTGTTACCGAAGAAAACGTGCTAGCAGTGAAAAATTTAATCCAAGACAATAGGCGAATTACATATCAGGAGATTCAACACATATTGAAGATTGGATCGGGAAGCGTTCACGAGATTCTACACAGCCATCTTCGCGTGAGGAGGATAGTATCACGCTGGGTGCCGCACAACCTCACCGATGCTCAGAAGCAGGCCCGGGTGGAATGGTGCCGTGATATGCTTAACAAATTTGAAGCAGGCTCGTCTCGGCGTGTTTACGACATCGTTACAGGTGATGAGTCCTGGATTTATCAATACGACCCAGAAACCAAGCGCCAGTCGACTGTTTGGGTGTTTCAAAATGAGCCAACGCCTACCAAAGTGAAGCGATCTAGAAGCGGGGGTAAGATTTTGATCGCTAGCTTTTTTAATTTGACTGGCCACTTGGTATCAATTCCCTTACGGGATCAAAGAAGCATTAATGCCGAATGGTATACTACCAAATGTTTGCCAGAAGTTTTCTCTGTTATAAGCAACAAGCGACCAAACACAGGGCTCCGCGGGCTACTGCTCCACCACGACAATGCACCTGCGCACACCGCACTCAAAACGAGGGACTTCCTGGACAGCACGCCAGTCAAACTCCTGGGTCACCCTCCTTACAGCCCTGATCTAGCACCGTGTGACTTCTTTTTATTCCCAAAAATAAAAAATCAGCTCAAAGGGATACAATTTTCGTCGCCGGAAGATGCGCTGGCTGCGTTCGAGCAGGCTGTAAACGAGGTGTCTGCGGCGGACTGGAAAAAGTGTTTTGAAAACTGGTTTAGGCGCATGAATCTTTGTATAGAGGCTGGTGGAAAGTACTTTGAAAAGATTTAATAAAAATATATGTACGTATAGAACAATTTTTTTTAGTTTCGCAAAACTTTCTGAGTGTCCCACGTATTGTACGTTTTGCACAAACAGTTCAAATATATTCTTATCATTCGCTTTTCATTTGTTTCGTTCAATTGTTTTTCCAATAGCATTCCCGTGTAGCCGACATTCGCATGCAGCTCCGACGTCACAATGATCGCCTTGCTTCGGATTGGCTCCTGAGTGACGACACCATTCTGACTGGTTATCGTATTACTTGAGATGAAATTCTAAATATTACTATACAGTTAGTCAGAAACGGGTTGTGGCAGTCAGATAGGAATTCGCTCCATGTTACATTTAAAAACCCCCGACACATGTTTATTTCATGCTTTTTAAACTACATAATGTATCTAATAGTAGACACGCTTCGATCGACAATATAACAAACACGTAAGACATGCTATTTCGCAAAATATCATGTCGATGCGAAAATACCCCGATTCAAACAGTAAAACGCCCATAACTTTTGAACGGCTGAACCGATTTTCATCAAACATTGCCAAGAACTCTCTCGATAAAGTCAAAAAAATATAAATAAAATCGGTTCGTTCGTTTAGGAGCTATTTTGCCACAGAAAGATACACAAACACATAAGTATACACGTCAAACTTATAACACTCCACTTTTACATGGGGGGTTAAAAATACTGGTATTCAGTATTATATGAGATAACACTTATCGAATCAATTAACACTTATCTACTGCTAATTGCAGAAGGCTCAAAATCCTCTAACATTTAGTGGGTCAGGTAACAGCTATTACCGACTTTATATATATTACTTATATTGTTTTCCATGTTGAGATCCTATGGACTGCGGAATATGGTCTCCAGGACTACAATAGCACTACTATCATAAGGGTCTGTCCTAGTCTGCTTAGTGTGTGATTGTTGCAGATTCCCAGATAGACTGCAGGTAATTCTAGCAAGTATCGCTACGTCAATCGGTCCTATGAGTCCGCATTCAACGGATTCCCGCGGCCTTAACCAGGTCATTGGTCCATTAGTAGGAAGGCCTTCCAACGTTCTGTCTTCCAGTTCGCGGTTGCCACTCCAGAACTTATCAACTAAAGTATTGATTTTAAATAATATGTTAACTATTTGTTAGTTCTAGCTAAGAACCTATATGCGCAGATATGACGAACCGTTGAGTTCATGTAAAACCTGTTAGGCTTTTGGGCTCTTGCTAACACCCTATCATTATTTATTTTTTTAGCGTGGAGAAATGCTCATGCATACTGCGCTACCACGGGGAGATAGCGAAGTTATGTGGGACTACAACCCACTAAAACTTTACGGTTTCCTCCTATGATTCTTATGACGGGAACACACGGGCACGCGTTAGCACTAGTCCGTGAACTCGCCGCGGTTGTCCATCACCGGACCCTCGTCTGAGGAGTACCCCCATCACCGGCGCACCAGAACACGTTGCACGCCGTGACTTCTTCAGGGGCCAAACCAGTACATGGGCTCCAGACGACGCCGTGTATGGCATTGTTGGTCACCCTGTGCCGGGTCAGGTCAGTGGCCCCGCCAAGACTTTTCAGCCGCAGGGGATAAGGTCCTTCCTTGCGGCCCACCGCGACTGCCATCAGACGCTGGCGACTCTATCCAGGCCGCGGAAGGTAGGAAGAGCGGCGCACCGAATACCGGCACTCCTCTCCCGCCGCTGTCTCCAACCCTCTGCCGCGATATCTTATGGGTATGGGCGGTCCCATACAACATCGCGGCCCGCCTCAGTTGCGATGACGCCCAAGCGGCACCGCAACCTACCTGTTGGCCGCTACGTCGTCGTCGGCTTAATCAGCAAAAGCCCTGATGAGCGGCCACTCCTCGGGTTAGGACTTCGCTTCACCGTGGGTGACCAAGCCACGGATGTTAAGCCCCCCACCTCGACAATTTGGGAACCTACTGGGGGGATCATTATAGCCAGAGATATAAATTCTTCTTTTTTGGAGTAGATGGAAAACTTTTTAAATATTTTGGGAACAGTAGATGGCCACGCCGTCTTGTTCCGGTCAAGTACTGACATTAACTCAGTTCGAAGAAGACTGTTACGAGGGCAATAAATTCACAGGTGTCATATTTTGTCAGCGGCTTACGACACCATATAAATAAAAAACAGTAGCTAAAGTCGGTTACCTAACGGAATTGGATATTAATCAGTAAAAGTACCTAGGTCATATATAAGCTTGGTAAGTACAGTGCTTGCTATACTTGCTTGTATGTATGATCTATGTACTTAGTTTGCTGTCTTTCTTACTAAATTGGTTTTATTGATATTTGAATTCAAAGACTCTGAGAACTCTGATTCAATTTCAAAGAACAAGGTTCTGTAATTTGAAAAATAAACTTTGAATTGCGAGAAGCATGTTCGATTAGATTTATGCATTTATTTTATTTATTTAAGATTCAAATAAAAGTAAATATTCCAATAGAAGGTATGAATAGCAGTGTGTTGTAGAATAATTTCTTTACCATTTCAAGACTCATTGAAACAATAACGATATTGGGGCAACCAGTTGTACGTATTTATTTATTATATACTTTATTGACCCGACCATTATTCTCGGTATTATCGATACTAACAATAATATGAATTATGTCGACGTGTGAGTCTTATAACGAGGAGAAAATATTGTTGAATTCGGTATGAAGTCGCTAATAAGTTCGTATTACTAATTACTTCGCTTTGTTATTAGGATTTCTTATTTATGTATGAAAGGGCTCCTATCAAGGTCGCAGACTCTTCACGCGGAGTTGAAGATGACTATATTGTCTACCTGGGACAAACGATCCAGTTGGGTTGGGCCAACTTTGAGAAAGAGGTCAACCGTCAAATCCGACTCGGCTGGTCAGCGTTCGGGAAGTCGCGCGGTATCTTCTCGTCTAACTTACCACAGTGTGTCAAGACAGAAGTCTATGACGAGTATGTGTTGCCAGTGATGACTTAAGGCTCTGTGACGTGGTCGCCCTCAATGGGCCTCATCAGAAAGCTTACGCAAGTCACCCAAAGGGTAATGGAGAGGGCTATGCTCGGCATTTCCTTGCGTGATCTAATCAGAAATGTAGAGATCCGCAAGAGAACCATGGTTACCGACATAGCCCGAAGAATTGGCAAACTTAAGTGGCAGTGGGCAGTGCACATTGCTCGCAGAACGGATGGCCGATGGACAGAAAAGTTCTAGATTGGCGATCGCGAACCGCAAGACGTTGCGTTGAAAGGCCTCCCACTAGGAGCGATGACTTGGTCAAGTCTGTGTCAGTAGATGCGAAACGCATATGACTGATCAGTGTGGAGACGCGTGAGGGTGGCCTATGTCCAGCAGTGGACGACTTTCGAAAGGGATGTTTCTTCTTAGCGTGTCGATAGCATATACAGTTTTAAATATTATGCTTGCCCAGTATTCAGCTACGGCAATAAGTACCTATCGCTGACGCAGCCGTAATGGTTTTAAATGTATAGTTTACAGGGCATGCGGTACAGGAGGAAAGGTGGGCCATGGTCTGCGGAGAGAGGGTGCACAAGCCCTGGACATCGGAACCATCAGAGAGGGGATCTGAGGAGGTTGTTTTTGCTGTGGCCAACCTGAGTGTGGTTTATGTCAATTTGATAATTTATTTATTTTCTAGTGATTGCCAGGTTGCCCATGGCAACGTGTCCCCAAGTGGAAGGCTCTTCGAGGATTAATGAAATGGTCAGGAGCCTACTGAAAAGTTTGTTCTTAATTATCTCTAAATAGTATCAAACCAAGTCTCTGTCTGCCTCTACCTTTTTCGCCGCTTACTTAGTCATTCTAAACCAAGCAACGCATTTCGATGTAATTTTCATTAATAGAAAGAACGATAAACAAGGAAGCTTTGCTTTTTTGTTTATAATTTGTCCCGTGTGAAGCCTGTGCAGGTGTGCAGTGGCTTATAAATCGAAGATTACAAACTTGATTTAGCTCAAGTTCCTACATTTGAGTTCCAGGAAATAAAAGACACAAACACGGACACGGACAGAATAAAAGAACATCATTATTTACCTATCCTCGGTTATGGGTCCTTCATGGGCAAGCGGTCACACAGTTGTTTTTTCGTCTTTATACATCTGTAGCACAAAGTACGTAAGCGGCGGCGTAGGTACATTCATATATTGTACGTTTTGCACAAACAGTTCAAATATATTCTTATCATTCGCTTTTCATTTGTTTCGTTCAATTGTTTTTCCAATAGCATTCCCGTGTAGCCGACATTCGCATGCAGCTCCGACGTCACAATGATCGCCTTGCTTCGGATTGGCTCCTGAGTGACGACACCATTCTGACTGGTTATCGTATTACTTGAGATGAAATTCTAAATATTACTATACAGTTAGTCAGAAACGGGTTGTGGCAGTCAGATAGGAATTCGCTCCATGTTACATTTAAAAACCCCCGACACATGTTTATTTCATGCTTTTTAAACTACATAATGTATCTAATAGTAGACACGCTTCGATCGACAATATAACAAACACGTAAGACATGCTATTTCGCAAAATATCATGTCGATGCGAAAATACCCCGATTCAAACAGTAAAACGCCCATAACTTTTGAACGGCTGAACCGATTTTCATCAAACATTGCCAAGAACTCTCTCGATAAAGTCAAAAAAATATAAATAAAATCGGTTCGTTCGTTTAGGAGCTATTTTGCCACAGAAAGATACACAAACACATAAGTATACACGTCAAACTTATAACACTCCACTTTTACATGGGGGGTTAAAAATACTGGTATTCAGTATTATATGAGATAACACTTATCGAATCAATTAACACTTATCTACTGCTAATTGCAGAAGGCTCAAAATCCTCTAACATTTAGTGGGTCAGCTAACAGCCGGGTGGGTCAGGTAACAGCTATTACCGACTTTATATATATTACTTATATTGTTTTCCATGTTGAGATCCTATGGACTGCGGAATATGGTCTCCAGGACTACAATAGCACTACTATCATAAGGGTCTGTCCTAGTCTGCTTAGTGTGTGATTGTTGCAGATTCCCAGATAGACTGCAGGTAATTCTAGCAAGTATCGCTACGTCAATCGGTCCTATGAGTCCACATTCAACGGATTCCCGCGGCCTTAACCAGGTCATTGGTCCATTAGTAGGAAGGCCTTCCAACGTTCTGTCTTCCAGTTCGCGGTTGCCACTCCAGAACTTATCAACTAAAGTATTGATTTTAAATAATATGTTAACTATTTGTTAGTTCTAGCTAAGAACCTATATGCGCAGATATGACGAACCGTTGAGTTCATGTAAAACCTGTTAGGCTTTTGGGCTCTTGCTAACACCCTATCATTATTTATTTTTTTAGCGTGGAGAAATGCTCATGCATACTGCGCTACCACGGGGAGATAGCGAAGTTATGTGGGACTACAACCCACTAAAACTTTACGGTTTCCTCCTATGATTCTTATGACGGGAACACACGGGCACGCGTTAGCACTAGTCCGTGAACTCGCCGCGGTTGTCCATCACCGGACCCTCGTCTGAGGAGTACCCCCATCACCGGCGCACCAGAACACGTTGCACGCCGTGACTTCTTCAGGGGCCAAACCAGTACATGGGCTCCAGACGACGCCGTGTATGGCATTGTTGGTCACCCTGTGCCGGGTCAGGTCAGTGGCCCCGCCAAGACTTTTCAGCCGCAGGGGATAAGGTCCTTCCTTGCGGCCCACCGCGACTGCCATCAGACGCTGGCGACTCTATCCAGGCCGCGGAAGGTAGGAAGAGCGGCGCACCGAATACCGGCACTCCTCTCCCGCCGCTGTCTCCAACCCTCTGCCGCGATATCTTATGGGTATGGGCGGTCCCATACAACATCGCGGCCCGCCTCAGTTGCGATGACGCCCAAGCGGCACCGCAACCTACCTGTTGGCCGCTACGTCGTCGTCGGCTTAATCAGCAAAAGCCCTGATGAGCGGCCACTCCTCGGGTTAGGACTTCGCTTCACCGTGGGTGACCAAGCCACGGATGTTAAGCCCCCCACCTCGACAATTTGGGAACCTACTGGGGGGATCATTATAGCCAGAGATATAAATTCTTCTTTTTTGGAGTAGATGGAAAACTTTTTAAATATTTTGGGAACAGTAGATGGCCACGCCGTCTTGTTCCGGTCAAGTACTGACATTAACTCAGTTCGAAGAAGACTGTTACGAGGGCAATAAATTCACAGGTGTCATATTTTGTCAGCGGCTTACGACACCATATAAATAAAAAACAGTAGCTAAAGTCGGTTACCTAACGGAATTGGATATTAATCAGTAAAAGTACCTAGGTCATATATAAGCTTGGTAAGTACAGTGCTTGCTATACTTGCTTGTATGTATGATCTATGTACTTAGTTTGCTGTCTTTCTTACTAAATTGGTTTTATTGATATTTGAATTCAAAGACTCTGAGAACTCTGATTCAATTTCAAAGAACAAGGTTCTGTAATTTGAAAAATAAACTTTGAATTGCGAGAAGCATGTTCGATTAGATTTATGCATTTATTTTATTTATTTAAGATTCAAATAAAAGTAAATATTCCAATAGAAGGTATGAAGAAAGTTACTTCAATAGATTCGAATAAACCTTTGAAACTGTTTCTAATTATCCAGCATTGGTGGTACCTAGCTGTGTGACGTAACGTTACAAAAAAATATCTAAAAACCATCCAAGTGCGAGTCTGACTTGCGCACAGAGGGTTCCGTGTAAACAGCTATTTCGCCAAAATAAATAAAAAGCAAACAATAAAACACAAAATGTTTACTTTTCCAAGCACATTTTATACTTTATCGGCTATTACTCGTAAACTTGTTAAACCTACTTAGCTGTGATAGTTTTCCTTTTAATTTCGTTATATATACTATACTACAGTGTTTTTTTCACATATCCAAAAGCAACCATTTAGCTGGCAGGTGGGGGGGGGACACTTGACTCTAACAAACATTAGCAATTTAAAGCTTAATTTTATGCAAATGGATCCCTGAATCGAAAACAATTCTCACAGACCCATAATATTTTTGAATGGCCTATGCAACGATATCCCACACCACGGGATAAACGAGAAAAAAAACATCTCCACGTGTACAGGAGAACCATAAATAAAATATTTTTCTATGATTTTGTTTTACCGCTTTGTCGACGTGATTAATATGTATACCCATGCCAAATTGAAGCTTTATAGTACTAAGCGTCTCTGAGGTAAGCTGTGGACGGACGGACGGACCGACGGACATGACGAAACTAAAAGGGTTCGTTAACTACGGTACCCTAAAAATATAACAGTAGCCCCTAAAAATTCTCGTAACTAATAAGTTTTAAGCACATCAACAGACAGATATACATTGTGTTTTACGTATCATGTCGAAAAAACGCCGCTTATAACACACACATACACAGCTCATGCCGGAAGATATTATCCGCCAGCACGTCTATGAGACGTACAATGTGAATGCTAACTGCTCCCGATACGTTACGTATGCCAGCCATGACATCACTTGACGCTGATATACTCATGTTTGTGATAAGTAAACGTAGTAGTAGCTGTAAATATAAGTTACTGAAACCCTAGGCACGAAATATCTCGAAGTTTTTTTCTATATCCGTAACTTGACAAATTAATTAAGCTCACTTACGGGTAGACATACACTGTGTTTTATGTACGATGTAGGTATAACGCCGCTAATGAAACACGTCTATGCAGCTCATGGCGTAAGATATTGCTCCCAGCACGTCTATAAGACGTACACTTGAATGATATCTACTGCTGATAAGTTACGCAACTCTGCCATATATCAGTTGAAGCTAATATACTTGCCTAGCTGTCATCATCATCAGCCCACAGGAGTCCACCACTGGACATAAGCCTCTCCAATTGCAAGCCATTTGAATCGCCTTAGTAGTAAACTTAAAAAATATGTTAAGAAATATCTCGAAAATATCTCGCAAGTTTTTTTTTCTAAATCCGTAACTTGACAAATTAATTAAGCACGCTAACGGACAGACAGCTGATTTTGTTTTTGTACGTATTATGTAGGAATAACTTAGGAAACACGCCAGGCGACCCATGCCGGAAGATATTATCCCCCACAGCACGTCTATGAGACGTACACTTGAATGCTAACTACTGCTGATACGTTACGCATCTCTGCCATTACAACACTTGACGCTGATATATTCGTGAGTCCACTTTTAGCCTAAGCTTTTAGCTTTTTTCATGAATGATACTTAAAAGTAGAATAGATTACTGCAATTACTTAATTTTTTTTCATGACATAAAAAAAAAATGTAATATATTTTTGATAGCTAACCCGAAATATAGAAGTTTTTCAAGTGAATTCAACGCCATTTGACAGATGGTGATGTAGAAAGTAAGAAAAAATAAGGTTTCCAGCTCTCAGAGCCGCAAACTGTGGGTTGCCAGTTTACCTGCTAAACCTGTGACACGTGAATGACGGCTAACTGAAAGCTATATGATATTCCATACGCACCCACGATACAGAAAAAAAACCTAGTGTAGAGAAAATAAAAAAAAACTGTTTTCGTCCAGATGCGTTCAGCCAACCCTGTAGTAATCTACTCTACTATCAAGAATCTGTCTCTGCCTAGCCTTTTCCCAACTATACTGGGGTCGGTTTCCTGTCTAACCGGATTCAGCTGAGTACCACTGTATTGCATGGATTGACAGGCAGTCCACAACCCAGTAACTGGGTAACACACGGTACCCCTTGGCAAGACTGGTGACAGATCTCCTACTACTCGTAACGACTGTCAAAGATCTTCAAATGACAACCGGGACCAACTGCTTAACGTGATTTCCGGGGCACAAATGATTACTCGTACTGCTATGCTGCTATGCCTATGCCATGCCATCATCATCATCTTCCTAGCCTTTTCCCAACTACGTTGGGGTCGGCTTCCAGTCTAACCGGATTTTAGCTGAGTACCAGTGTTTTACATGGAGCGACTGCCTATCTGACCTCCACAACCCAGTAACTGGGTAACACGGTACCCCTTGGCTAGACTGGTGTCAGATCTCAGGCGTCTGACTATTCGTAACGACTGTCAAAGATCTTCAAATGATAGCCGGGACCAACGGCTTAACGTGCTTGCCGAGGCACGGAGGAAACTCGGTATGTTGAAATGGTCACCCATCCACGGACCGACCTCGTCAAGCTTTGCTTAACCTTAAAGATCGACCCGTGCGGCTGTTATTATTTATTTATTTATTTATTTATTTTAGGTTAGCCAACAATTGATTACACAAAACATTTAAAATTATACTTGCTAAAGAATACATTTATAAGTGCAACAATTACTTACAGGCTAACACAACATGCACCTTATCGTTAAACATACAAACATTTTTGGTTGTTGTACAATAATAATAAAAACAAAAAAAAATACATTACAATTAATCAAAAACAAAAATTTAGCCACGAGCTCCTCCTATGCCATGCCATGATCCACAAAAATAAAATTTTATCAAAAAGTAACCTGCAGATTTTTGCCGTAGGATCTTATTCTATTTATGTTGACTATATATGGAGAAATATGTGTGTCACTGCTATTATCGATGCTGAATGAACATTGTATTTTATCTGAACTTTCATGAAGGGCAGGGTCGCAGTCTTGAATATTTTATGATGAGGTATCACATCCAATAAAGATTGCTTTTATTGTAAGAAGGTTGATTTTCGATATTGTTTTGGCAGAGAACTGATTTGGTGATCATTTCTTGAACTTTAACAGTAGAACAAGACAGGTACTTAGTAATATGTAATGCGTTTGTAAGTTTGTGTGTATGTGAAGGGTTCATCTGATACTTACATTATTCCAGATGGATACAGGCTAAATATCTTGTATAAATAACCTGAGTAAAGCGGGGCGGGCTGCTAGTAATCTAATAAATACAACAAAAAGTTAATTTAAAATAAAAAAACCCGACTGCTTAAAAAGTGAACTAAAAAGACGTAAACAAGAAGGAAATCATGCTGTGCAGTTGCAGGATACATATTCGTGAGCTGACTGACCAAAACCAGATGTTTTGAATTAGGTACATTTAAACATGATGTTCTAAATTTTTGAAATCACCTCTTAAAACCCTTTAAATTGATAGCCCACAGGATGGGTTTGGAAGAAAAAAACCGGCCAAGTGCGAGTTTGACTCGCCCACGAAGGGTTCCGTACCATTATCGCTAAAATTTGCCGCTATAACAACAAATGCTAAAAACAGAATAAATATTTAAGTGGGGCTCCCATACAACAAACGTTATTTTTTTGCCGGTTTTGCTGTAATGGTACGGAACCCTTCGTGCACGAGTCCGACTCGCACTTGGCCAGTTTTTTCTATTGCCCAATTTGAATGTAGCCAGTGACACTCGCAAGGTTAAGACGAATCGATTGACGTACAAATCATCAAAATCGGCCAACGTGTTTGGTCTCTGGAACACCACATACATAGACTAATAAACACATTACCCTCCTTCAGCAGTCGGGTAAAAAAGTACTGTCTTCCATTGAGTTTAAAACAAAATATTTACACCTCAATCCTTTTTTCCATTTTTCGCCACCGCCCCAGCTTAACGTCGCTCAAAAATATAACTCAAATGACAAACTTTTAAACCTAGAACGCTTCTCCTATCTTAATGCAAATCCCTTTAATCCAAAGTTCGGAAGAGTTTATAATAATTCATCTTACAATGTTTTAAGAGGCTAATAAAATACGGGGTGACCGCGTTCAGAAATTGTATTTTTTTTCTTTTCTTAGGAAAGGCTTTTGTGTTGTGACTGTATCCCCATCTGTTGCCGTGAAAAATCACTACATGGTAATCGACCTCTTTAAGGGGAAGTGATACAAAGGTTTATTAATGATACCTACAGAATAATTATGTAAGTATTCATTTTAATTAATAATAGCTGCCGCCCGCGTGGACTTAGTATTTCAACCAATATCCTTATATCAAATCAATTCAATCAAAAATCCCATGTGTTTTTCTGTATAAGCTAAATTACTGTATTGTATACTACTATTTGTCCATCAACCACTGAAGACACGTGCTCAAGTCATCTCTTCACATTCTCGAGTTGTGCGTCATTTAGTTCCCCTAATTTCACATTAAATTCCCAAAATTGTGGCAAATATTTTTCTATTGCTGTTCTTTGTATTTCGTAAGATGATTCAAACTCTTTCTCTAAGATATTTTTTACTTTGTTGTACGCCCTGCTTGTGATCCAAATGCTATGCTTACGAGGACCATTGCTTATAGTTTTAAGGCAGTTTATGACCACCTCTTTATAATGCGGAAATATTTTATCGAAACCATCAGCAAGAAATATAATCTCTCTCTCACAAAAAAAAAAGTTAATTTAAAAATTAAAACCCAACTGCTTAAGAAGGGAACTTAAAAGATGTAAACAAGTAGAAAATCATGTTGTGCAGTCGGAGGATACGTATTCGCAAGCTGGCTGACCACCTGCCTGTTCAGCCATGATAATAAAGAATAATATATAATATATACATGCAAAGTAAGCGCGAAAAACATAACCTTTTCCTTGCAGTCGGGTAAAAATATAGAAACAAATTCAACTCGAAGTCACTTAAAGGCTCTGCTGTACAATGTTTCAGAAACACAATACTATATTTTTGTTCCAGCGTAATTCCCAACTTGCTTTCCTTGCCAAGCTTATCGCGTAGTATAACTTGTATGACACTCAGGAATAATTTAGTTTTCTGCTTATGAAAGAATTTTCAAAATCGGTTAGTTAGATTATTGTTAATATACATAATGAAACTGTACATTATCACTGTCTTCTTAATAGTTTTATTTCTTTTTCTTAATGCAAGCACATTCATACGGTTACATATTTTCTAGCTACATTCCACAGACACGAGTAACTTGGTGTTGCCAATATAAACGTACCATAACTCAACACGCCTCCTTACGTTTATATTGCAACACTATTACATATAAATTTTAACTTATCTTAACAATCAATTTAACATCTTATTTTAAATTTAACATATCCCTAAATTTAGTGAACTTTACATTTCCCAAAGCTTTAGTAAATATGTCTGCCAAATTATTTTCCGATTCAATTTTAACAACTTCAATTTTTTTTTTTTTTATATTTTCATGTATAAAGTGATAATGTACTTCTATATGTTTAGAATTCTTTGTGAAATTTCCGTATTTAGCTATTGCTATTGCTCCTGAATTATCTTCATAATTTTTTACTGATTTATCAATTTTAGTAAAGACATCATTTATCAAGTTAATTAAAAATATAGTTTCTGTTACAGCATCTGACAATGCAATGTATTCAGCAAACGTAGAAGATTTTGTTACACTACTTTGTTTTTTAGACTTCCAACTAATTACATTTCCAAACATTCTTATTATAAATCCTGTAGTAGACTTTCTATCGGTTACATCACCAGCCCAATCGGCATCAACAAAACAATCAATAATATCAGCATTATTATTCTTAACATATTTCAATTTAAGATTTTTTGTCAAATATAAATATTTCAGGACTCTCAAAGCATATATAAAATGTGTCTTATTACAACAATTTTGAAAACGACTTAAATAATTCACACTGAAATATATGTCAGGTCTGGTACCTGAGCTAATATATAACAGAGCTCCTATCAAATTTCTATATTTTAAATTCTCATTCAGTTCAGATTTTTCTATTTTTAAGTTTACTTCCATGGGCGTTTTATACAATTTTGCATTTTCAATATTATAGCGTTTACCTAGTGACTCTATATAACGTTCTTGACTCAAGGTTAAAATGTTCTCATGTTCATAGTTATACTCAATGTCTATTCCAATATAATTTTTGACTTTACCTAAATCCTTCATTTTGAATTTGTTACACAAATTGTTTTTAATATCAGAAATAACATTTCTGTCTCTACAACAAATCAAAAGATCATCTACAAATAGTAAAATGTAAATAACCAAGTTATTGTCCCTTTTTGTATACAAACAATAATCATATTTACTTCTTTGAAAACCAAGTAAACTTAAAAAATTATTAAAACATTCATACCATGCACGTGGACTCTCTTTTAGACCATACAATGATTTATTTAATTTATAAACATTTTCAGTGCTGTCTTCATAGCCATCTGGCTGTTTTACATAAACCTCAGATAAAATTTGACCATTCAAAAATGCTGTTTCTACATCCATTTGATTTATTTCTAAAGAATTTTGACAACAGTAGGATAATAAAAGTTTTAAAGTTGGCATCTTAGCCACAGGGGAATAAGTATCATCAATACAATCTTTTTGTTGGAAACCTCTAACCACTAACCTGGCTTTATATTCACTATCACTTTTTCTTTTATAAATCCATTTTACATCAAGTACCTTTTTGTCCGCCGGGGGTTTTTTAGCTTGAGTCCATGTGTTATTTTTCACAAGACTGTCCATCTCACGATCCATAGCCGCTTTCCATTGCACCGACTCTTCACAAGATATCGCCTCCTGAAAGTTTTCTGGAATCATAGCATCACAATAATTTACACTAATGCAGTAATAGCCAAATTCATCATGAAATAGCTGTGGTGGTTTAATCTGTCTTCCTGAACATTTTTCTTTTTTATTTTCATCATTTTCACAATTTATTTCATGTCTCTTTTCCTCTTTTAACTGTCCTGTGGTATCTGTTTCTAATAGCATTTTATTATTAAAATTTTGTCCTTCATTCTTTCTTATCTCATTTAATCTCTTTCCTCTTTCTTCTTCTTCTCTGTTCTTTTCTTCTTTCTCATCCTCAAATCCACATAACTTTACATCTTCCTCCACAATATCACAATGTCTGGCAATTATAATTTTGCTGTTCATTAGTACTCTGTATCCTGTATCAGTATATCCAAGTAAAATTCCAAATTCAGCCTTCTTGTCCCATTTTGATTTTCTTTTAACATCCGGTATGCGTACAAACACTTTACTTCCATATATTTTTAAATTATTTATAGATGGCTTCCTTTTAAAAAATATCTCATACGGGGTTTTCTGTTCAAAAGTGTTAGTCAGTGTTCTGTTTTTAAGATATGCTGCTGTTTTGATTATTTCTGGCCAATATTTTCTCTCGACTTTCGCTTCTTTTAATAAACACCTCCCCATATCCATTAGTGTCCTATTGTATCTCTCAGCAGTCCCATTTAATTGATGTACATATAGATGATGTATTGATGAGATGACTTGGTTTTATAACAATTCCTTTTTCTTTTGAAAACTGGAACATTCTTCAAATATGTACTCTTTGCCATTGTCACAACGAAGTTCCTTAATTGTCTTCCCAGTTAGATTTTGTACTTCATTTACATACTGCACAAAATAGTCATAAACCTCATCCTTTGATCGGATACAATAAACCTTTATTAATTTGCTGTAATCGTCTATAAAAGTTAAGAAGTATTTTTCTCTATTTAATCCTGTAGTTTGATGTGGCCCATTTAAATCTGTATGCACAATGTCTAATATATCTTCTCCTCTTCGTCTATTGTTTTGAAATGGTAAGTTATGCATTTTATTTTGAATACATGTTGCACACTTTAAATATTCTTTTTCAATTTCTTTAGGTAGGCCCTCTAATGCCCCACTTTTGCACATTATTTCCAAATTTTTGAAGTTTATATGTCCCAAAGTACGATGTAGTTTTTCTTTTGTAGTCATTTCATTTTTAGTTGTATTTACTTCCAATATTTCTCCATTTACTTTTTGTATGTAACTCTTCATTTTATATAAACTTTCATCTTTGTATGCTATAGCTATAAGTTCTCCATATGTATTATATATTTTTGATAATTTTCCTTTTGATAACACTGAATTTTTATTTGTAATTTTAGAGTAGCTCAATAAATTTGCTTTCATCTCTTTAACATAATAAACATTTTTTAAAGTTATTTCACACCTTTTTCCATACACTGAGAAATAAGTTTTAATGTTACCAATTTTAGTAGCTTGTAATATTCTTCCATCTCCAACTTTAACTTTTACAGGTGTATTCAGTGTCTCATATTCGTAATAATATTCATCTGTGTTTATGATGTGATCAGTACACCCACTATCGAGTAACCAATTAATTTCACCTTTCTTGGATTTATCAGATTCATTATTTACACTATTATAGGCAAAGGTAGTATGAAAACTATTACCTTCATTTCGACTATTATGGTAATTTCCACGACCACGTCCTCGATGAAAATTTCTATTGTTGTATTGTCCTCGACCTTGATAGCCAGAATGGTGACCTCGACCTCTATAAAATCCTGAACGGCAGTCCTTTTTCAAATGACCAGGTTTTCCACAGTTGAAGCATTTGAAGTTAGTCTGGGATTGCCTGGCATCGGCTCTGAAAACATTTGAGTTCTCATTCACTTCATTAGACTTTTCCTCCATACCTTTTAGTTTTATTTTACTTTTTAAATAGTCCACTGTCCTGTCTCTTTCTGGCAAAACATCAATTAAATCACCAATATGACTGTAGTTTTGAGGCAATGATTTCAGCATATAATTCAACTTCTCCTGTTCTGTTATTATTGCGCCAGCCTGTTTCAACTCATTTACTGCCTTCTCAAAATCGTCGAAATATAAAGACACATCAGAATAATTTTTAAGTTTCAAATTTTCGAGGTTATGTCTGCATACAATTTGCAATGCTGTCGATTTTTTTAAGTACATATCGTCGAATTTTTTCATAATTTCGAATGCCGAGTCGAGTTCGCTTATGTATTCCAGTTGTTTATTTGAAATTGCACTATAAATGTAATTTGTTGCCTGGATATCACGTTCATCCCATTTCTCATCATCGCTACTGGTTTTTAGCCGCATCACAACTTCTTTGCACTTTTTGTATTGCAGGAATATAAAATACGTATTTTCCAATTGCTATAATCGGCTCCGTCGAAGATTGGAATATGTATGTCATTATTTTTCGCCGCCATGGCCACGTTTTTTCTTGGTATGTTTTGCAACTAATTTTCTCATACAATTTAACTTTTGACTTTTTATTAACCACGGACTGCTACCATGTGTGTACATAATGAAACTGTACATTATCACTGTCTTCTTAATAGTTTTATTTCTTTATCTTAATGCAAGCACATTCATACGGTTACATATTTTCTAGCTACATTCCACAGACACGAGTAACTTGGTGTTGCCAATATAAACGTACCATAACTCAACAATTATAAATCAAAAAGACAGACTAGTTTGGACTACAGCTCACAGAGTCACTAGTACAGGGCCTCTGTTTACACGACACGAAAGATGTCGGGCGGCTGCCACGCGGAGTATAAGAGTAAGCACATTGTACTGTGTGTCATTAAAAATTAAAGGACTAGTTTGCTTTTATTTTAAATTATGTTTCTTTCATTTTAAAATGAACAGATTTTATGTAAGAAAAGAGCTGACAATATATCATCATTCCACTCCAAAGCGCTGAACTTATTTACTCAAAAAATACCGAAATAGTTATTTACTAATACAAAGGAAAGCCTAAAATAAAGCAATGGTCTTAAAAAAACGTGATGAATCTCTAAACACTGCGCGTACAAATTTACATCTTCAGTTGGAAAGGAAAAAATGTTTTTCATCTACAATGCTAAGTTTAGGCGAACATGGTAGACAACATATTCATCGTACCTGTCTACGTGAATCCGACTCGCACTTGGCTGGTTTTATATTTTTATATGTTGTTAATATTTAAATATCTAATACCTTTAAAGGAGCAATTCTAGTATATATATGTACGTAATGTGTTTCTCAGAAACGGCTCCAACGATTTCCAAGAAATTTAGTATGCAGGGGGTTTCGGGTGCGAAAAATCGATCTAGTTAGGTTTTATTTTTAGAAAACGTCGTTTTCTCTTTTTTCACCGGAGCAGAGCTCGGTCGCCCAGGTACTGTAATGAATGTGAAAATGAATAAATTGAAAAATAATAACAGACAAGTACGGTCTGTACAGTCGGAAGTAACCAGTGATATGAATTTGGATGAGGGTATTAATTAATATAGCACTACTTACAATGCATTAGGTATGTGGAAAAGCGCATATGCTCATTAAATGTAATAAATTCGATGAAACATAAATGAAAAGTGGAGTCTTACTAAAACTATTAAGTTTGTAGATGTATAAATAGAAAACACTCACGGACCTGCTGTAGCAAAGCGTACGACAAATGCAACTTTGCTCGTGTTTTTAGGGTTCCGTAGCCAAATGGCAAAAAACGGAACCCTTATAGATTCGTCATGTCTGTCTGTCTGTCTGTCTGTCCGTCCGTATGTCACAGCCACTTTATTCCGAAACTATAAGAACTATGCTGTTGAAACTTGGTAAGTAGATGTATTCTGTGAACCGCATTAAGATTTTCACACCAAAATAAAAATAAAACAATAAATTTTGGGGGTTCCCATACTTGAAACTAAAACTAAAAATATTTTTTTTCATCAGACCCATACGTGTGGGGTATCTATGGATAGGTCTTCAAAAATGATATTGAGGTTTCTAATATCATTTTTTTCTAAACTGAATAGTTTGCGCGAGAGACTCTGCCAAAGTGGTAAAATGTGTGTCCCCCCCCCTGTAACTTCTAAAATAAGAGAATGATAAAACTAAAAAAAATATATGATGTACATTACTATGTAAACTACCAGCGAAAATTGGTTTGAACGAGATCTAGTAAGTAGTTTTTTTTAATACGTCATAAATCGTAAACTGCAATTTACCAAGAACGGAACCCTTCGTGCGCGAGTCCGACTCGCACTTGGCCGGTTTTTTTTGTAATTCATCATACTCTTTCATCCAAGGGGATTATTTCACGGGGCTTATTTTATTATTTGTACCAAATTCAACCTGAATTTGATTCAAATAATAAAATTATAAGTGGAATATACAGGCACGACATTACTGAAGTTCATGCCGGTAACCTGAACCGTCTTCCAAATAACAACACTACGATGTGCAAAATACCTTAACTTTTTTTGTTTTTTTTTTTGTTTTAGTAACGTTACCTTACATTAAGACTTCTTCCTGTATCGTGGGTGCGTTTACAAACATTTAAACTACAGAAGACACCCAGATCCAGTATAACTATCTGTAGGGCATACAAATATTTGTTCCGTGCGGGAATTGGAACCGCGACGCGGAGCAGCAGCAGCCGATCGAACTACTACGCCAACCTTCTCGTCTAAATTATTTTACACTTTTTAGTGTTTTAGGACGATTAAACTCAACTTCAAATAGTTATTATAAAAACATAGGTGAATAAATAAACAATGTAAATAAAATAAAAATATAGAATCACTATGTTTTGCGTTAATAAATATCAGATAGCTTAGTTTGATTACTTACAGCGATTTTGAAAATTTGCGTCATGATGACAAGCATTTGAACTCTAAAAATATTATTTTGTGAACTGGAACTGGGGAAGAAGACCACAGATAGCCACAGAAACTCCATAACAATATATCCGTGATAAGTATGTCACGGGTAAATGTTGGCAAGTAAGAACGCAACCTATAAGTTGGCAACATTTATATAGTCTGTGATAAAAATCTTTGTCTAGCTTCAGCTTGTAACCTCTGTGCTTTTCAATATACGTTCGTTGCATTTTTCATAGTAATCTTTTATTTATTTCCACCTAAATATCAACATGGTAGCATAGCGTGGTTGATTGTTACTTGTGGAAATAACAGAAAAAGTAAACGCAGTAAAAAGTTTAAAACTAAGAAAACCGGCCGGCGTGTGTTGTCCGTCATACATTTTGAGGTTAACCGGGGCGGCGTGCTCGGTCAGGAAGAACCCTAAATACGCATAGAAGATGTCGAATTCAGCTTACAATCCATTTCATATCGACAGACTAGTTGGCAGAGATAACTATGCCAGTTGGAAGTTTGCAGTCCAAGCATATTTCGAACTCGACGATTTATGGAGTTGTGTCACCGGTACCAATACAGATAAAAATAAGGAAACTAAGGCGAAATCAAAGTTGATTTTATTACTGGACCCGATCATTTACGTACATGTTCAGAATGCAACAACTTGTAAAGAAGTCTGGGAGAGTTTGGAACAGGCTTTTGATGACAGCGGGTTGTACAGGAGAGTAGCCTTGTTGAGAAACCTGATATTACCTATGCAGTTAACAAGGTGAGTCAGTACTGTAATAGTCCAGGAAATCAACACTGGCTTGGAGTAAAAAGGATTATGAGGTATCTTCAAGGAACCAGGAATCTAAAGCTATGCTATGTCAAAGATGACTCAAAGGAAATAACTGGATACTGTGATGCTGACTGGGCGAGCGACCCAGTGGATAGACGATCGTGCACGGGTTATACTTTTCTGTTTCAGAATGCTTGTTTATCTTGGAATTCGTGCAAACAGCAAACCGTGGCACTCTCAACGGCGGAGGCCGAATACATGGCGATGGCGGCGGCCACCCAGGAGGCCCTGTGGCTGCGGCAACTGCAGGCTGAGCTCGGTCAAGGCGAGGACAGTGCGCTACTCATCCACTGTGACAACCAAAGTGCAATAAGACTGGCATCAACAGACTGTTATAAACCAAAAACTAAACATATAGATATTCGTTTACATTTTCTTAGAGAAAACATTGTTAATTCTAAAGTTAAATTTAAATTTGTAAATGGTTGCAACATGGTAGCTGATAACTTGACTAAAGGAACTACTTATGAAAAACATTTGTTCTGTATAAGTAAAATGGGTCTGCGTTCTGTGGGGAGTGTTGGCAAGTAAGAACGCAACCTATAAGTTGGCAACATTTATATAGTCTGTGATAAAAATCTTTGTCTAGCTTCAGCTTGTAACCTCTGTGCTTTTCAATATACGTTCGTTGCATTTTTCATAGTAATCTTTTATTTATTTCCACCTAAATATCAACAGTAAATATGAATGATATAATGATATGAAAGAAATAAAGAAAAACATTTATTCGGTATCTCAAATAGTTAAACGACTGTTATGAAGCAAATACTTAAATGATACTGATGAAAATGGTTCCATCTATTAAACTGGTGAAGGATTTCCAGTGCCTACCTTCCTAAGGCACTGGAAATCCTTAATTAAAAAATGTATCTTAGTCGTGTTTGGGCTTAATGGAATCTGCATGAGATTTACTCTGGCTAAGTATAAATGATTTTCATGATTATTATGAGGTACCTAAACTAAAATTAAAAAAAATAAAAAATTTGTAAAAAAAAAAAACGACTTTCAGAGCAAAACTACAAAGCGAAACATAACTGTCTTTTTCGAAGTCGGTGTCGGTAATCGAAAAACAATAGGTAACCTGCCAATTTTTATCGAATACATTTCGTGAAGTGTGCATTTAAATTGCACAATTTGATACCTACCGCCTACCCCGTTCCATTATCGGACTACAAGACGCACGGTGATGCACCATCGGTATATTATATTGGACAACTTAACGCACTAAACTTTTTGGAAATAGTTTCCTCGTGCGTACAACTAAGGAGTGGGATTCCCTGCCAGAGACTGCGACCCTATACCTACGAGCTTTGATCGGCTTTGAACATTACATTTCTTTTCCACGGAAAAAGCCCTTGATTTGTCTTATGTTTCTGTGTGATCTGAAAACAAAAGAAATACATAAACAACCGATAAATAACTTACACAGTCGTAAAATAAGAATGATGGGTATTCATGAAGGGATCGAACATTTGCGTCGGCAGTTCTCGACTTTTATTTGCCATCGATACTAAGGTTTTGCGATCATCAATTCTTAGTTTGGTATGCCTACCTCGTTGGTTCAGTGGTCGTAAGCGCTGATGAGTGAGGTCCTGGGTTCAATTTCTGGGTAAAGTGTTTTTCCATCGGGAATTTCTCAGTAGCAGTCCGGAGTTTGGCTTTGTGCCTGGTTGATGGCAAAAGGCTCGCTCCTTACTACATGGGACTTAGGCGATTCGCACACTGCACTGCATTACGCAGCGTGGCGCGGGAGTGCGTGTTCTTACATTGCTTGAAAGTATATCTCTTTGCAATGAAAACACACGTAGTATAATAGTAAATAGTTCGCATTCTTGGAATTTACTGGCCCGAGACCATCTCCAATGTAGAGCTGTTGGAGAAATGCCACGAGAGCCCGATCGACCGCCAGATCAAGCGTCGCAAGTGGAGATGGATTGGCCACACGCTCCGAAGAAGTCCCGATCACAAACCCAAGCAAGCTTTGGACAGGAAACCCCAAGGGAAAAAAAAGCGTGGCCGTCCCCGTCAAACCTGGCGTCACACGGTGTTGGCAGAAGCGACGAGTATCGGAATGAAATTCAGCGAGGTGAAGCGTGAAGCTCAAAACCGATCGCGATGGAGGACGCCCTGTGGACGCCCTCTGCCCCATCTAGGTATTATGGGACATTAAGTGAAGTAGTGCAACACACAGAAAATGCATTCAAGTGTAGTTTCGTGGCTTCGTCGCCATGCACGCCGCAGCGTATAGCGGGCAGTGTGTGAATCGCCTTAAACATAACTGGCTTGTTGAGGTGTGCTATAAGGTTTACCTCTGTCGATTCCTTCGGGGAATACATGCGTGATGTTATGTGTAAATAAAAAATAACTCGCGTTATATATTGAAAAGTCTGTACGTCATGAAATATTGACTAATGACTATACCTATATACTTATATTATAAAACAGAAACTTATAGGCATATGCTCAACAGTGGGTGTAGTTAGGCTGTGGATGATCATGATTAAATACCGGATTATATGCATTTGCAAATTAATTTGGAACAACTACCTACCTAATTGTTTACGTTTACAAAAATGTCAAATAATTTTTCGTTTGAGTACATTATTATAGTCTTAAGTTGTTACATTTTGGTACGTTTTGTTAAATTTATGATTGCTTAATTCACAAATTTTATGCTGATTTAGAAATAAAAAAAATAAACTTACTTCTTTTTTCCCATTTTTTCGTTTTCTAAAACATTAATGTTGCATATTTTACGCAATTTTTATGTTAACTGCTATATTGCAAGCATATTTCAAGCTTTTTATGTTTCATATAATCCGATTCGAATCCGTCTCTATATACAACAACACGAATAACTTATACCTAACGTGTGTGTGTAGGTACCTTATGCACGTTGGTGTACTCCTACAATATTTTAATAACAAGATACCTAAGTTACGTAAACCAAAATATCGCTAGGACCGACAAAAATCAGCAAACACAATGAAGAGCTCATAAGTTAGGTTTAATCCAGCTTGCTTAGACCCTGAATCATTTGGCCGGGCGCCCAGTGCGTAGGCATAGTTTACTAGTCATAATATACAGGCTAGTCATTCATTGGCAACCTTTCAGGAGTGAAAGTACGTACACACATTCTCTCACGCCTTTTCTACAGTAGGCAGAAACTACAGAATGCCATCTGTTACGAATTACTATCCTTTTTTTGCTGTTGGAGATATGCTCATGCGTACTGCACTTCCACGGGGAGATTGTGCAGTTATGTGGGACTCTAACCACTGAAACTCCACCGTGTCCTCCACACGCGTCAGCACTCACCGCGAACCCGCTGCGACTGTCCGTCACCGGACCCCCCTCTGGGGATCGCCCCTATCACCGGAGCACCAGAACACGTTGCAAGCCGTGACTAACCCCGGGACCAAACCAGCATGGGCGCCGACGCGTTTTTCGGCCGAAGGGGATAAGGAGAGATGCCAACGCTATACTGACATACCTCCTCCCTTGCGGCCCCACCGCGTCCACTATCAGACGGTCGACATCGCTATGTCGTCGGCTTATCGGCAAAAGCCCTGACGATGAAGCGGCCCCTCCTCGGTTTCCTCTTTGCTTAACCATGGGTGACCAAGCCATGGCTACTGAGCCCCTCCGCCTCGACAATGCGGGAACCCACCGGGGGGGATGAATTACTATCCTTACAGACTACTTTTGCTTTGTTTACGTTCAAATCTTGTCATAAACGCATGCGTTTACTCCCAACCATGTGTGTGTAAGATGCACAATAAACACAACGCACCCTGGCTTGACCTGTTCTGACCTGATCTGTGAGCTTTTTATATTGACATTGTTTATATTCATGAGTTATGAATATAAACAACGTTTAATATAAAAGTGTCACTAAAACAACAAAGATATACGTTGTGTTCTACACAAAACAAAATGCAAAATACAGCTTTCTGTGATTTGAGATTTGGTCTTATGGTTATAGTTTTTAGGGTTCCGTACAAAGGGTAAAAACGGGACCCTATTACTAAGACTTTACGGTCCATCTGTCTGTCTGTCACCAATCAGTATCTCATGAACCGTGATAGCTAGGCAGTTGTAATTTTTGCAGATGATGTATTTCTGTTGCCGTCATAACAACAAACACTAAAAACAGAATAAAATTAATATTTAAGTGGGGCTCCCATACAACAAACCTGATTTTGCGATAATGGTACGGAACCCTTCGTGCGCTAGTCCGACTCGCACTTGGCCGGTTTTTCTTAATAATGATGAGCAACTAAAAGAACTATCACATCCTAAAAGATTGCCAGAGAATTAAAAACCTTGTTTAGGTTTAAGTTTTGTAAAGAGGAGCTCGTGGATAAATAATAACACCCGTACGGGTTGATCTCCAAGGTTAAGCAACGCTTGACGACTTCGGTCTATGGATGGGTGACCATATTTACATATCGAGTTTCCTTGCCCCGGAAAGCACGTTAAGCCGCTGGCCCCGGCTGTCATTTGAAGACCTTTGACACTCGTTACGGGTTGTCAGAAGCCTGAGATCTGACACCAGTCTGGCCACGAGGTATTGTTTTACCCAGTTACTGTGTTGTAAAGGTCAGGTCGGCAGTCGCTTCATGTAAAATACTGGTACTCACCTGAATCCAGTTAGACTGGCAGTCGATCCCAACATAGTTGGCAAAATGCTAACTAGTTTGATATAACTTATTATGTACGTTTTACCCGATATTTATAATGAAATGAAATCGTTTATTTGCTAAATGTAGGTGTACAGATTAGATGTTCTATACATTTTGCCTTACGGCATGCAAATTTTTATGTTTGTTTAATTTAATATACAGAAACACCAATATTTTATAAATTATCATCTCTCCAAAGCAGTAAACAGTCCAAACATAAAACATATAAAATGGCTTGAAACTGGAAATGAAAAATTATTTAGGTTATCATTAGCGAAACAATTTGAATACAACAATAATCAACAATATAGACATTAATATAATAATAATCAATCATAACAATGAAATTTCACCACAATAAATGCAAGTTATAAGATTCAGATAAATAATATTGGTAATGTCAAAATAATAATCAAATGTCTGTTAAAATCTCTACAATTAAGTATGTCAATTTAATTTATAATTACAATACGTGCTAATATATAAATCAAATGACAAATAAAATCAATATAATTACGTCATGCCTCTTTAAAATTTGTCAAATGTCAAAAATAGTAAAATACAAATGTCAAAACAAAAGAATTTACCATAAAATCGGAATTAAATAGAAAATAATAAATGTCAACAAAATAATTACAATGTCCAAGCGAAAGTTTTATCATTTAAAAAATCAGTAATAGTGTAGTAACACTTGTCCAATAAAATTTTTGTTAAATGTTTTTTAAATACATTGGTGGGTGATTCTATTAAAGTATTGGGTAGCTTATTATAAATAAGAGGTCCCATGGATAAAATATTTTTTTCTTAATAGGGCTGTTTTGTGACCACCTGTATAAAGTTGATTTTTATATATAGACCTTATGGGTCCTGTGCGTTTTTTTGCGTTATTTATCAATGAGGTAAATAACTGTTTATTAGTTTTAACGAATAGGGCAATTTCAAGAATATTTAAAGATGGTAATGTGAGAATTTTTAGTGATTTAAATACTGGTACACAGCTTTCTGTAGACTTCAGACCGGTCATCGATCTAAGGGTACGTTTTTGAGCCCTAAATATTATTTACCTTTCACTACAATTACCCCAAAATATGACTCCGTATCTTAACATTGACGCAACTAAGACATGGTATGCTGTCACTAGTGTTTATAAATTTACTTTTTTGGAAAGAATGTAAAGTAGATAGGCAGATTTACTTAGTTTTTGGCAAACGTATTCAGCATGGGGTTTCCACGTTGACTGTCGATATGTACTTCTAGGAATTTTGCCACTGAGGTTGTATCTACGTTTTGGTCTTTATATTTAATTTTAAGGGCTAAGCAGAATTCTTTGAAATTATTCCATCAAAATATTCAAGGTTTTTCTGCAAAGCAATTGGAAATAGAACTGTTTTTAGAAAAGACAATGTTTGAAATTATTTGTTTTACTGAGCATTGGCTGAAGGAATATTCAATGCTTATTAATTTTGAAAATTATACTGTGGGAAGCTGTTTTAACAGAAATGTTATGTTGCGTGGAGGTTCACTTATATTAATCAAAAATGGTATTAAATCAAAACATCGTAAAGATATTGTAGATCTATCAGTTGAACAAAGTGTTGAACTGTCCAGTGTTGAGCTGGACAAGCATGTTATAGTTCGCATTCTTGGAATTTACTGGCCCGAGACCATCTCCAATGTAGAGCTGTTGGAGAAATGCCACGAGAGCCCGATCGACCGCCAGATCAAGCGTCGCAAGTGGAGATGGATTGGCCACACGCTCCGAAGAAGTCCCGATCACAAACCCAAGCAAGCTTTGGACAGGAAACCCCAAGGGAAAAAAAAGCGTGGCCGTCCCCGTCAAACCTGGCGTCACACGGTGTTGGCAGAAGCGACGAGTATCGGAATGAAATTCAGCGAGGTGAAGCGTGAAGCTCAAAACCGATCGCGATGGAGGACGCCCTGTGGACGCCCTCTGCCCCATCTAGGTATTATGGGACATTAAGTGAAGTAGTGCAACACACAGAAAATGCATTCAAGTGTAGTTTCGTGGCTTCGTCGCCATGCACGCCGCAGCGTATAGCGGGCAGTGTGTGAATCGCCTTAAACATAACTGGCTTGTTGAGGTGTGCTATAAGGTTTACCTCTGTCGATTCCTTCGGGGAATACATGCGTGATGTTATGTGTAAATAAAAAATAACTCGCGTTATATATTGAAAAGTCTGTACGTCATGAAATATTGACTAATGACTATACCTATATACTTATATTATAAAACAGAAACTTATAGGCATATGCTCAACAGTGGGTGTAGTTAGGCTGTGGATGATCATGATTAAATACCGGATTATATGCATTTGCAAATTAATTTGGAACAACTACCTACCTAATTGTTTACGTTTACAAAAATGTCAAATAATTTTTCGTTTGAGTACATTATTATAGTCTTAAGTTGTTACATTTTGGTACGTTTTGTTAAATTTATGATTGCTTAATTCACAAATTTTATGCTGATTTAGAAATAAAAAAAATAAACTTACTTCTTTTTTCCCATTTTTTCGTTTTCTAAAACATTAATGTTGCATATTTTACGCAATTTTTATGTTAACTGCTATATTGCAAGCATATTTCAAGCTTTTTATGTTGCATATAATCCGGTCCTTAATGATGACGAATATACAAGAGCACTTACCATCTCTATATACAACAACACGAATAACTTATACCTAACGTGTTTGTGTAGGTACCTTATGCCCGTTGGTGTTCTCCTACAATATTTTAATAACAAGATCCCTAAGTTACGTAAACCAAAATATCGCTAGGACCGACAAACATCAGCAAACACAATGAAGAGCTCATAAGTTAGGTTTAATCCAGCTTGCTTAGACCCTGAATCATTTGGCCGGGCGCCCAGTGCGTAGGCATAGTTTACTAGTCATAATATACAGGCTAGTCATTGGCAACCTTTCAGGAGTGAAAGTACGTACATACATTCTCTCACGCCTTTTCTACAGTAGGCAGAAACTACAGAATGCCATCTGTTACGAATTACTATCCTTTTTTTGCTGTTGGAGATATGCTCATGCGTACTGCACTTCCACGGGGAGATTGTGCAGTTATGTGGGACTCTAACCACTGAAACTACACCGTGTCCTCCACACGCGTCAGCACTCACCGCGAATCCGCTGCGGCTGTCCGTCACCGGACCCCCCTCTGGGGATCGCCCCCATCACCGGAGCACCAGAACACGTTGCAAGCCGTGACTAACCCCGGGACCAAACCAGCATGGGCGCCGACGGGTTTTTCGGCCGATGGGGATAAGGAGAGATGCCAACGCTATACTGACATACCTCCTCCCTTGCGGCTCCACCGCGTCCACTATCAGACGGTCGACATCGCTATGTCGTCGGCTTATCGGCAAAAGCCCTGACAAGCGGCCCCTCCTCGGTTTCCTCTTTGCTTCACCATGGGTGACCAAGCCATGGCTACTGAGCCCCTCCGCCTCGACAATGCGGGAACCCACCGGGGGGGATGAATTACTATCCTTACAGACTACTTTTGCTTTGTTTACGTTCAAATCTTGTCATAAACGCATGCGTTTACTCCCAACCATGTGTGTGTAAGATGCACAATAAACACAACGCACCTGACTTGACCTGTTCTGACCTGATCTGTGAGCTTTTTATATTGACATTGTTTATATTCATGAGTTATGAATATAAACAACGTTTAATATAAAAGTGTCACTAAAACAACAAAGATATACGTTGTGTTCTACAGAAAACAAAATGCAAAATACAGCTTTCTGTGATTTGAGATTTGGTCTTATGGTTATAGTTTTTAGGGTTCCGTACAAAGGGTAAAAACGGGACCCTATTACTAAGACTTTACGGTCCATCTGTCTGTCTGTCACCAATCAGTATCTCATGAACCGTGATAGCTAGGCAGTTGTAATTTTCGCAGATGATGTATTTCTGTTGCCGTCATAACAACAATAACTAAAAACAGAATAAAATTAATATTTAAGTGGGGCTCCCATCCAACAAACGTGATTTTGCGATAATGGTACGGAACCCTTCGTGCGCTAGTCCGACTCGCACTTGGCCGGTTTTTCTTAATAATGATGAGCAACTAAAAGAACTATCACATCCTAAAAGATTGCCAGAGAATTAAAAACCTTGTTTAGGTTTAAGTTTTGTAAAGAGGAGCTCGTGGATAAATAATAACACCCGTACGGGTTGATCTCCAAGGTTAAGCAACGCTTGACGACTTCGGTCTATGGATGGGTGACCATATTTACATATCGAGTTTCCTTGCCCCGGAAAGCACGTTAAGCCGCTGGCCCCGGCTGTCATTTGAAGACCTTTGACAGTCGTTACGGGTAGTCAGAAGCCTGAGATCTGACACCAGTCTGGCCACGAGGTATTGTTTTACCCAGTTACTGTGTTGTAAAGGTCAGGTCGGCAGTCGCTTCATGTAAAATACTGGTACTCACCTGAATCCAGTTAGACTGGCAGTCGATCCCAACATAGTTGGCAAAATGCTAACCAGTTTGATATAACTTATTATGTACGTTTTACCCGATATTTATAATGAAATGAAATCGTTTATTTGCTAAATGTAGGTGTACAGATTAGATGTTCTATACATTTTGCCTTACGGCATGCAAATTTTTATGTTTTTTAATTTAATATACAGAAACACCAATATTTTATAAATTATCATCTCTCCAAAGCAGTAAACAGTCCAAACATAAAACATATAAAATGGCTTGAAACTGGAAATGAAAAATTATTTAGGTTATCATTAGCGAAACAATTTGAATACAACAATAATCAACAATATAGACATTAATATAATAATAATCAATCATAACAATGAAATTTCACCACAATAAATGCAAGTTATAAGATTCAGATAAATAATATTGGTAATGTCAAAATAATAATCAAATGTCTGTTAAAATCTCTACAATTAAGTATGTCAATTTAATTTATAATTACAGTACGTGCTAAAATATAAATCAAATGTCAAATAAAATCAATATAATTACGTCATGCCTCTTTAAAATTTGTCAAATGTCAAAAATAGTAAAATACAAATGTCAAAACAAAAGAATTTACCATAAAATCGGAATTAAATAGAAAATAATAAATGTCAACAAAATAATTACAATGTCCAAGCGAAAGTTTTATCATTTAAAAAATCAGTAATAGTGTAGTAACACTTGTCCAATAAAATTTTTGTTAAATGTTTTTTAAATACATTGGTGGGTGATTCTATTAAAGTATTGGGTAGCTTATTATAAATAAGAGGTCCCATGGATAAAATATTTTTATCTTAATAGGGCTGTTTTGTGACCACCTGTATAAAGTTGATTTTTATATATAGACCTTATGGGTCCTGTGCGTTTTTTTGCGTTATTTATCAATGAGGTAAATAACTGTTTATTAGTTTTAACGAATAGGGCAATTTCAAGAATATATAAAGATGGTAATGTGAGAATTTTTAGTGATTTAAATACTGGTACACTGGCTTTCTGTAGACTTCAGACCGGTCATCGATCTAAGGCAACGTTTTTGAGCCCTAAATATTATTTCCCTTTCACTACAATTACCCCAAAATATGACTCCGTATCTTAACATTGACGCAACTAAGACATGGTATGCTGTCACTAGTGTTTATAAATTTACTTTTTTGGAAAGAATGTAAAGTAGATAGGCAGATTTACTTAGTTTTTGGCAAACGTATTCAGCATGGGGTTTCCACGTTGACTGTCGATATGTACTTCTAGGAATTTTGCCACTGAGGTTGTATCTACGTTTTGGTCTTTATATTTAGTAATAATGTCATCTGGCTGTAGCCGCTGATAATAATGCATCACTTTGGTTTTATGTAGATTTATTACTAGGTTATTTTTATTGAGCCAATCAATTATTACTTTGAGTATGCTGTTTATGTCTTTTTCGTATTCTGTTTTGTCTACGCTTGCAATTATGGCTGTGCTGTCATCCGCAAATAATGTCATTGGGTGACGAATTTGGCGCGGCAGGTCGTTGATATAAAGTAGAAATAACAGTGGCCCAAGTACACTACCTTGTGACACCCCAAATTTGGTTGTTCTACATGTAGATCGATATTTGAATTCACGTTTAGTTTTTGTACATACTCTTGATATCTCTGTGTATTGATTTCGATCAGTAAGGTATGATTTTATTAGGTTTAATACGTTGCCTAGCTACGTTAATAGTTTTTGAAAGTATTTTTATTTTCGCATGTAGGTGCATTTTCTGTATTTCCAAAGCAAGTTTCTTTGTTTTTAGCTACATAACCTTATTCCTCGCGAAATCCGTTTTACTTTTTTATAATATTTTCCATTAATTAATTGCTTAGGAAAACATAGATCGTAGAGTAAGCGAAATTGATCAATAAAATTATCATATGCCTCATTTGGGTTATCTGTTTCCAAGGTTTCATTAACAACCTTAACAACATTAAGTTTTCTCTGGATAAATTTATTTTAGGAACGCGCCAAGAATTTAGAATGCATGTTTTATTTACCCGGATTTTTAAAATTTGAGCAGTATGGTCGGATAATCCAAAATCGATAAATTCACTTACAGATTTTTGTCTGGAATTATGAGCAAAATTATCCAAACAAGTGCCACTTTTCGGTCTATTTGGTTGATTCAATTCTAATTTAAGATTATAATTTAACAGTAAATTTTCAAAGTCTAATGTAGCGGTAGCGGTAGCGGTTTGAGAAACCTTCATCCTTGTGTCTATTATAAAAAGTGGACTGTATTTGAAGGGTTCTGGTAATAGTGCGTTGAAATAAGCGGGAAAATATTCACGGATCAATTCGGGCGATCTAGTATGAAAATGAGGGAAGTAGCGCGCCTTACCTTGTGGTGGTCGATGCTAGCCCACGTGTGGCGGAGAGCTGGTGTTCTTCAACTCCAAAATGGCGACGACGACTTTCTGGTCATTCAGGATCCACACACTTCACACAATTGTTTTATATCCGCGAGGCGGGTTAATAGACAAGGTTCACAAGGTTCTCTGCAATCTAACTAATTAGATGCATCAGTCTCCAGCCATGTGATGGCTTGGAAAGCTGGCGGTTGAGACACGAGGCCCGTTCACGTGGAAGTTTCGGTTCGTTCTGGCGACCCGTCATCAAGGCGTACATAAAGGGAAAAGGAATGAGGAAGGAACGAGATAATTAGGATATCGATCGCCCGCAAAAATCTTAAATGCGTTTGTCTATGTATTCGGTCATTGATTTATGACATTTACAAGAGATGGCGCTACCAATACTAATTACTGAATATATTGTATAAGTAGCCCCATATTGGCCGTACAAAATTTGAATAATTGGAACTAAATTTAAGTTAATCGATACGAAAAGAAGACGAAGAAGAGATTTCTAGTGTTTTAAAATACTTAATTTTTCATCGCATACTTGGTGGCTCTCGCCAAACTTCTCGGCCGCCCTGAAGTTGGCTACTATGGCTGCCCAATAGTAAATCTTATACAAAACAGCATCGATCCGTGCCTTGCGCATCGTACAGCCAACTTTAGGTCGGCCAAGAAGTTTGGCGAGAACTATACCACAAAGCAAGTAAGCGGTGGCGGCGCGCGTAAGACAGAGAGTCCACTACGAACAAATTATCGTTTTACAGGGATTCTTCTCTTTTCACTTTTTATGTTTCTGATGGGATCATTATTACACTTTGTTACCATCCAATCTTCGTCGTATGTACGAGTTGTGAGTTGTGATCTTTAATGGATATTTGATGCTATGTCTATCCTCTAAGGCTTACATAGCATGATATGATGTATGTTGAATAAAGACCTGCAGATCACAAGCCAAGAGGCAACACTGGGGTCCATGAGCAATGCTGCGACTTTTGGATCCTACAAGGTCTATACTCGTAAAACCGCGATACGCGGCAGCGGTAACTAGGGGTTTGTTTTTTGGGATATCGATTTCCGTATAGGTGGACAGTGATACAAGCATACACAACTTACAGCTACAACTCACAGTTGTCCCCGTGGTGGTCTCCTGGTCTTGTTCAATCCCGTGTCCGGTCGAGGGTTATAGGGGGAAAATATATATAATAGTTTGGGATAACTGACGTGGTCTGGACAGACAACTATACACATTCCCGACAAAACCACTTCGCTGCAGGCGAAATATATACACAAACAAATGCACGGGCGAATCACAGTACCAATTGCGGATCGCCAACGTAATTTCGGATAACGATTGGTTGGTTATATACCAATTTCAACAAAACTAAATCAAGACCAACGCTTTTACGTCTCGCGATATCAATGACATTTTTACCAGTGTTGCCAACTTCAACCTTATAAAAACTGTCAATATCGATGACAGCGAGTTGACACAGTGTTGCATCAAAATAACAAAAAAAAGAAGAAAAACCTTTATTGGTTTCGAACAATGTATGTTTAGACTAATCGATGAATTTATGTTTGTAACTTATACAACCTACTCTTTTTTAGTTCGGAATCAATATAGTAGCAACTCTAGTGAATCTGTCAAGTTTAGCTGTCACTTTCAAAACGGCGGGGTGGCCCTTCTGTATACTTTCTATTTATTACTTTAATTACTTATCTCCAACTGACAGCTGATTAAATGAAAATTAAATCACGAGATTCTGAAGAGATTTTATTTTTGGTCCTAGGCATCAGAAAATAGCTAAAACATATTTCCAATCACGCCTGTCACGCATTAACGTCTTATAAAGATTATTCGTATTTATTAGACATTTCATTATCAATATTTTATACACATAAAAGCTTTCAGACATAGGACTAATTTCCTATTTACATGTAAGTTGCTCCACTCATGATATTGATAATTTTCTGGCATAGGTATTCTATTTTTACCCGACTACGGCGAAGCAAAAGAGAGGGTTATTTGACCGGTATGTGGGTATGTATGTTCATCTGTGTCCTCATAACTTCTAAACTACTTATCATAATTTGAAAAATGAGGTGTTGTTAAAATCGTCTTGTTTGTTTGTTTCTTGTTTCTTTGGCTATAAGACGAAGAGACATTAAATTGAATATGGCGCCTTAAGCGGGCACGAAGTCAATAACAAATAAATATTTTCGCACTACCCCATCATTAAACAGGTATTTTAAAATGAAGGTAGGTTACATATCCCTTCAAACTCATGAAAACCAATTTTACCCGACTACGTTGCGGCGCGGCGTCGCAAAGTGTTTGTTGATTGGTAAATAAGTATTTATGTGTGCATTTATGTTTATTTAGTCCTCCAGGCTCTGCAAAAACCCCAAAATATTTTAAATAAAATATAAGTTTAAAAATTAAAATCCGACCACTGAAAAATCACGCTCTATAAAGTACGAAACAAGAAAATATTCCCGTAAATTTGCCGTGGTCGCATGCTTCTTTGCAGAATGTATTGTTTTGTTACGGTAGGTAGCATACGACCACGGGAATATTTTTTTGTTTCTACTTTTTTTAGCGTGATTTTTTAGTAGTCGGGTTTTAGTTTTTAAGTATTTACGGTACGTATACGTACCAAGCTTTTTGGTGTGTGATAGAACTTGGGTGACTCTTACGTCCATCAGTGGACCGATATAATACGCTAGATTGATGGACTGATACCTAACTATGTATAACATTTCATTTCTTGGTATTTTCTTTATTATTGTTAGTGTTTTGCTTATCTAGTGTCTCCTGTGCGGATCACAAATATTTTCATTTTCTTTCTTTCACAAGTAGCCCAAAAATTTCAAGAAAATTCTTATAATATATGTAGACTCAGTAACCAGGAATTCATAAAAAAAACCTGAAATACATTGCCAAGTGTTTCAAAATAAGTTTGAAACTAAATAGGTAATTGGAAAGGGTCGCTTGGCACAATCAGATCACCGAGATTGTATCTGAAGCGGGTTGTGAGCGGAGTCACATGATTGCATCATGTTTTATAGAGACGATATCGCTCCGTGTAGGGGCGGACGAACACGGGCAGATTGCTGAGCTACACTGTAGCGTTACGTATAGCTCCGGAGAGCTATACGTAAGCCACGTTAATAAAGATAAGATTAAATAAAATAAAATGAATAAAAAGGATATAGAAGTATAAAAATAGGCCGGCTTCAGACGACGTTGGGCAGCTAACCAGGAGCAGGTCGGGCAGGATGACGTGGCATGGTGTGAGGGACGGCTGATGGTGCGCTACCAGCGTGCGCACACAAGCAGCAGGTCGGGCAGGATGATGAGTAGGCGCAGGAATCTGCGCGAGCTGAAACGGGCGCGCTGTGGCCGCGCGCGTCTCCGTAGACCTGTCTGCCACAGCTCTTACTCCACGTGCAGTAGATAGGCAGCATGGAGTGTCAAGGAATCAGGGCTGTGGCGTTTCACGCCGTAGATACGAAGGTACACGATAGGCAGGATTCACACAAATGATACTCAATATATCTCACACCATATATATTATTGGAGCACTAAAGATATTAATAGTCATACATGAGCTTAAGAGTTTTAGAATAGAAAATACACTTTGTATCGTATCACAGACTGTTCGCATTCAGACCAGACCTAAGACTGAAAAAAAGCTGAAGCCCGTTTTTCATTCGATCTGCCATCTCTTCTCAATTTCAAATTCAAATCTCCATCAGAACAGAGCGAATAAAAACGGCTTTACAAAGGCGGGTCAGTCTGCTCTGACCTTACAATAATGTACAACTAGCTTAAGGAAAGGTCTAGGTATTATAGTCCATGGTACCTATGGTATGTCTATGGCTTTAAGAAAATAAAATAGACAGACAGCTGCCATGTCAGACGAAAACGTCACAGTAGAAAAATATTACAAGAAGAATTATAAATTACGAATATAATTTAAGTTTAGATATTTAAAACAGTCAGAGATAACTAAATATGCTTTCCAGATGTAATAATACAAAGAATATATATAAAAATGAGTTACACAAATTGATGCGATATCAAAAGATGTGAAGATGGATTGTGGAGTGTTATGAAACGTAAGTAGATCATGAATAAATACCACATTTCCCCGATGACCCCAGAAAAATTTTCAACTAGAAGAAAATTTTGAGGTTTAAATATAATCCTTTCTCTAACACACAACATCTTTCATACTTTCGTCAAACACTCTCATTCAATCACACGTTAGGGGATATAGTTCACATTCAATGACGTATACTCCACAAGGAAATATTTATTAAGATATAACGAAGGCTTATTTATTTTTAATAGGTGTCGTTACCCGCACCTGTTTGAAAACCCTTTAAGAAACTATTTATTTAAACAAGAGGAACTCAAAGAGGAGGAGGACTGAAGTCTATAAGAGGGAAGTCTCAAGTCTATAAGAGGGAACTCTCAAGTCTATAAGAGGGAACTAGGTTGAGAGGGAACTAGGTTTCAGAGGGAAGGATACAAGAGGGAAGGATACAAGAGGGAAGGATACAAGAGGGAAGGATACAAGAGGGAAGGATACAAGAGGGAAGGATACAAGAGGGAAGGATACAAGAGGGAAGGATACAAGAGGGAAGGATACAAGAGGGAAGGATACAAGAGGAAAGGATACAAGAGGGAAGGATACAAAAGGGAAAAAAATATATTAAAGAAGACTCCACGCATTTGGCTTAATTTAAAGAGTTACGGGACCGCTCTTTGCATATAAGGCTTTCCGAGTTATGCAAACCGCTCTAAAATAACACCTCATTCTTTAAGAATAAGATTCAAGGGATTTAAGAAGTTTAAGAAGAGTCCACGCATTTGGCTTATTTTTAAAGAGTTACGGGACCGCTCTTTGCACATAAGGCTTTCTGAGTTGTGCAGACCGCTCTAGAGAAAAAATAAACTAAGAGAAAACATAAATAGGGATAAAAATTATTGCCTAATAGGTTTAGATAATTGAAGGAGTAAAAGTGCTAGCAAAAGATGATGATGACATGAGGGCCTGAATGAGAAACCAAAAGTTAGCTTATGTATATACTTGTGTAAGTATGTTTTTAGAATTTTGAGAAATAGGTTAAGTTGCTATCAAAAGTGAAAAGAAAAATGATGATGAGATGAGGCCTTTATGGGAAACCAAAAGATAGCTTATTTACTTGTGCAAGTATGTTTTTAGCATTTTGAGAAGATATGAAAAAATCGAGCCCACGTTAAAGAAAAGTGTAGTAAGAAAGTAGGTAAAGTGTGGGTGTGGGTTAGAAAAAATGTTTGGGCGCAAAACAATGACGTTGCGCCTAAAATTTTAAAAGTTGGGCGCCAAACTGTAGCGTTACGTATAGCTCCGGAGAGCTATACGTAAGCCACGTTAATAAAGATAAGATTAAATAAAATAAAATGAATAAAAAGGATATAGAAGTATAAAAATAGGCCGGCTTCAGACGACGTTGGGCAGCTAACCAGGAGCAGGTCGGGCAGGATGACGTGGCATGGTGTGAGGGACGGCTGATGGTGCGCTACCAGCGTGCGCACACAAGCAGCAGGTCGGGCAGGATGATGAGTAGGCGCAGGAATCTGCGCGAGCTGAAACGGGCGCGCTGTGGCCGCGCGCGTCTCCGTAGACCTGTCTGCCACAGCTCTTACTCCACGTGCAGTAGATAGGCAGCATGGAGTGTCAAGGAATCAGGGCTGTGGCGTTTCACGCCGTAGATACGAAGGTACACGATAGGCAGGATTCACACAAATGATACTCAATATATCTCACACCATATATATTATTGGAGCACTAAAGATATTAATAGTCATACATGAGCTTAAGAGTTTTAGAATAGAAAATACACTTTGTATCGTATCACAGACTGTTCGCATTCAGACCAGACCTAAGACTGAAAAAAAGCTGAAGCCCGTTTTTCATTCGATCTGCCATCTCTTCTCAATTTCAAATTCAAATCTCCATCAGAACAGAGCGAATAAAAACGGCTTTACAAAGGCGGGTCAGTCTGCTCTGACCTTACAATAATGTACAACTAGCTTAAGGAAAGGTCTAGGTATTATAGTCCATGGTACCTATGGTATGTCTATGGCTTTAAGAAAATAAAATAGACAGACAGCTGCCATGTCAGACGAAAACGTCACAGTAGAAAAATATTACAAGAAGAATTATAAATTACGAATATAATTTAAGTTTAGATATTTAAAACAGTCAGAGATAACTAAATATGCTTTCCAGATGTAATAATACAAAGAATATATATAAAAATGAGTTACACAAATTGATGCGATATCAAAAGATGTGAAGATGGATTGTGGAGTGTTATGAAACGTAAGTAGATCATGAATAAATACCACAACACGTGCGTCTAGTGCGCGCGGTACGTACATGGGACATGTTGCGAACGAGGCAGCTATATGGTAGGTAGGTGGTACATGTAGGCCGACGTTAATAAAATACTAGCTTCGGCAAGCGGCTTTGCCTGCGTGCAAAGGGTTTTCTTATCCCAAGGGAACATTACAAAGAAAGAAGAAAGAAGAAAGAAAAAGTGTTTAATTGTCACAAAACGACATACAATATTAATACATGCTTATGCGAAACCCTTAACAGTATCTTATTTGTACTTAAACTAAGTTAGTAAAGAAGAGAAAAAAATAAAAAAATAATAACATTTACTACCTATATTTTGTATAAAACAGAAAAGGAATAGGGTGAAAAAGATGCCAGGTAGAGCATGTTGTGATTGTTGCAAGATAGCTTCCACTCAGCATACTGCTGTGCCGTTAGGTACCCACAGCACGGCGCTGAATTTCAGTGGTTGGTGTCTGTACCAAATTTCATCCTGATCTGTATAGCCATTCTGGCGTGATTGGGTAACAAACATACATCTATCCATCCAAACTATCGCATTTATAATATTAGTTAGATAATAAAATCTAGAATGTTATATGTATGAAGTTAGAGCTATTAAAGATACATTGTATCCATTTTCTGTTCCTCATTTGCAAGGCGAGTAAAGTTAATTTATATCATCATCATTCCATCCGAAAGACGTCAACTGCTGGACATAGACCTCTCCCTACTGTCGCCACACAGGCCGGTCTTGTGCGTCTTGCATCCATCGCATTCCCTCTATCTTTACCAAAGAGGCCTTCCAACGCTGTGTTTTACGGTACGCAGTCGCTGCTTCAGCACCCTTAGCCAAGTTACAAACTTTTCGTATCGAATCTCTTTCTACAAACGTTAACGCCTTCTATTTGTATGGTCTGAAAGCGTGACTTAACGTTCAGATGTGTCATTCCCATACATTGATCCGTTTTCTACAGTCTGTTCACAGATATTTTACCTCTGATTTTGCATCACAGTGATCCTTATTTATAGTGACATGAGGTCACTGTTTCGTTGCTTTCAGAGGACAATTTAAGTAACAGTGAACGCACTGTACTAGCGTTATCGATTGTAGATTATCAACTTGGATACAGGTGCAGATCCTTTCGACTCCACGACTAGTTGCACTGTGTACAAAATCAATATGATCAAGAATATATATGCAAAAGTTTCTGATTTGATTGAAAGTAGGTTAATTAATTTACCAAATTATCCCTAAGGTACGGTACGGTAGGTAAGACACTAAACCTACCGATTTTAATCTGTTATGAAAAATGTACTAGGTACACACGATTTTCCTCAAAATTCGATAAGCTAAAAGTAAATCAGTAGTGCACATCCGTCCTGAAAGTTATTTTGAGCGTTAAATCGCAACTGAAATCACATTACTGCCGACTCGGGGACTTAACGTACCGAAAAGGGCTTCAATTTATTTGACACAAACGATAGGCCCTTCCAATGGCTTCCATTTTCAAATTTTGTATTGGTTCATTGGATCATAAATCGATTTGTTCTATATGGCATCCATGGTTGGCTGTTTTGACTGGCTGACAACGCACTGCTAAAGCAAAAAATCGAAAAAAGGAACTTCGGTCTTTCTTCTTATTAAATCGACAGTACACTCTTTAGATAGTTGTGGCTCAGTAGGTGGCCACGTTAATTGCAGCATCGGTAGCGTTAATTAAATCCTGAAAAGTGCAGGTGTGCGGGCACTTGAGATACTTCTGCTTGTTTGTTTGCTGTTTTCCCGAGGCTTCATTCTCCTGGAACCCCGTATTTTTTGGGTTAAAAATATGACATGCACTCAACGTGTTTTCTATTAGAGAGGGAATTTTATTACCCATTACAAACAACAATTTCACCTATAAAATTACCAATTTTTATTTAAAATGATTTGGACCTCTCATGCTAATTTTCAATTACCACGGAACCCTAAAAATGGGAGTTTATGTGTGATCGAAATCATTGGAAGCCTTTTGTTTTTCGGGTTTTCTCGACCGTCTGTCTTTTTGTGCCATCTATAAACAATATCACTCCAATAAATATACAACAATTGTAAAATTTCTCTGTCACTCTAGGGTTTGCTGTAAGAGAACTCGGCATTGAGTGAAGCTCGCCTTTGTACATGTACTTTATTATCAAATGTATGTAATGTTGTTTTTTTTGGTGTACAATAAAGAATTAAGAACAATATTTATTGTAACGTTCATATTCGAAAATTATACATTAAGCAATAAAATCAGCAGGATACCTCAGCATTTCCATGAAAACTACTGAGAACAGGCCTATTTTATGTTACTAGCTTCTGCCAGCGGCTTCGCCCGCGTGAATGTCGAAAATTCCGTTCCATTCATTATTTACCATTAAATATTGAGAATATGAATGACTGTATTATCCATAGTGAACAGTTAGCGGAAAATGTTTTTCTAGCGGGATGTATTGGACGAATAAAAAAGAATAGATTACCGGTTAAAATTTTGAACACTAACGAGCAGGATATTTACCTACCAACTTTTCAAATTTTTTTTTTTTTCTATCACCCCTGAGGTGAGGTGTAGTAGTACTACCTATAGTATAAGGTCTATGACCCTATCCATATGAATGTATCTTCTATTAATATATTAACACACTTATACTCTTGCAGTCAGTAATTAAAGGTAATCGCTTGAGAACAGTTGTTTCAATAACACTACATCCCCACAATCCCAAGGGAACATATATGTTGTGTGGAAATATTCCCGGATTAATCCTATGTGCTATTCTAGACTATAATCTATCTCTGTGCCAAATTTCACCTCGATTCTTTTAGAATTTATTGTGTGAAAGAGTAACAAACATACAAACACACTTACACGCTCACAAAATTTCTCCTTAATAAAATTAGTGTTTTGCCCACAGCTTTCTCTGCGTAGCATTAGTACTTAAGGAAATATTAGTTCGCAATATAAACTTCCACCCTCCTTTTCACCCTCTAAGGAAGATTTCTGCGATAAACACTACCATATGTCTTTCCCAAGGTCTCAAACTATCTCCATGCCAAATTTCATCTAAATCAGCTCAGCGGTTTACGCGTGAAAAGGTAACAGACAGACAGGGTTACTTTCGCATTTATATTACATATTAAGTATGGATGTTTTTGAGTAGATAATAATTTGAAAGTAAACGTTTTATGATTATAGGCAGGAAGCACGAACCTACTTTCAAAATTAATTCTCCGTACGAAATTATATTGTTAGCGTATAAATAACGTGTGTTTCAACGAAACAATTTGACTATTTACTATAGGTACTTTTTTTTATTATTTTTTACAAATTTATATATTTTTATAAAACACATACAAAAAAGAAAACATTTAAAAATATATAAAATAGTAGCCCACCGGTATCAGGAACAGAGTCCCAGCTACCAGTGGTCAGGGCTCCTGAGACAGGAACCTCCTAACCATACGCGCCGTGTCCAGGTGTACCGCTTTCTGGATCAAGCCCTTGATCCAGCTGCCCAACGAGAGCCTCCTCAGATATACGTCGAGGCTCTTGGCTAATATGCCATTGGCCGTCACCACTATCGGCACAATAATCACTGTATTCACATCCCACATGTCGACAACCTCGCGAGCCAGATCAAGATACTTACTTTTCTTATCTCTCTCAGCCTTCACGAGGTTCTCGTCATGGGGGACCGCTATATCAACAATCATTGCGTGTCGCTCTAGTGGGTCTATCACCACTATGTCAGGCTTATTAGCAACAATAGTATAGGTACCTTTATTATTAAACTCAGACCTAATAAATGGTCTGAGGTTCTAACAAACAAATTCTTAGATTAAATTAGCAATCTTAACAAAGATGTTTAAAACTAAGTCCTCGAGCAATAAGACAGTGGTGCGTGGCCTCGTTTGTGAAGAGGTCGCAATCGCTGCTAGTGAACATAAGGTCCTGGGATCCATTCTAGGCAAAGTGTTATTGTGTGTGTGTTTCATGTAGAAATTGTCAGCAGAGTGTCTGGATATGGGTTCCACTGGTTCCCTATACCATAGCACTTAGGGGGCACCCATTAATTACGTGAGGTGTTTAGGGACGGGTTGGGGTCGAGCCAAATCTCACTCAATCTCACATGTGGGTGAGGGGGAGTCTCGAAAAATATCATATAATTATATTGCCGCATAATGCAATAGAATGAATATTATTATTTTCTGTTTTTTTTAATTTCGATTTTAACTACGTTCTTAGTAGTCTTAGATTAAAATAATAAAGCAAATTATGTTCTTCACACAAAAAATACGCGAGGGGGTCGACCCAAACCTCACGACATCGCACTTGGGCCGAAAGATCGTCAAAATCATCTCACGTAATTAATGGATGACCCCTTATCACAATTACTGTTCAAACGATGTGTACTTTTGCTACATTTCTGCCTAACCCTTACGAGAATACCTACAGGCGTGTTGTTATGTTGCCCTTCGTGCCTATAATTTGTGTCTCTACCCTCATACCTTCAGATGAAAAAGTAAGTAGGTAGGTATATGTTAGCCGTCTTCGGATAATTCTTAGCAAAAAATAAACGACTCTCTACCCCCAAGGGTGCAGCATTCACTGATCCCCCTTTAAACTGTTAACATCGCGCTGAGTAAATCTGATTTCCCTAAAGATTAGACAGGTACGGAGGTCAAACGCCAATCAATGTGAGCAAATTTTTACAGTACCTAACCTAATGGTTGATGAAATATTTCTGTTTACTTGAAAGTAGAAACAAGAAAAATCTGAATATAAATAATTGTTAAAAAAAAACTTAAAAACAAGCTCTAAAAGAAAACTAAACTATAAAGTAGAAAATAATTTTCCATAAATTTAAATTAAGAATAGAGTGATTAACAAAAAAAATGTATTGTAAAAAAGCGCGTGGGGTGCTTTTTTACACAACACCAACTCACCTCACGATTTTTACAATATTTTTTATCATTGTACTCTTAATTTAAATTTATTTTAAATTATTTTATACTTTTTAATTTGGTTTTATTTCAAAGCGTGTTTTTGAGTTTTTTTAATTATAATTTATTTTTAATTTTTAGTTTAATCAATAATCTTGAAGATCCTGGCAAGGATAATGGGACAAATTATTTAAATTATTGCATTGTCATCGGTCCTTGATAAGTGTGCCAAGTTTCAACTTAATCCGTCGTTTTGAATGGGGTAAACATCACGTTCAAAGATTCCGTTACATACATTCATAGATAGATATTCATAGATCCATAGATACATACCAAGCAAATAAAAACGTTTTAAAAAGTAGTAAACCAAGGCACGGGGTCCCAGCGCTAAGCGCTAGGCAAATTATGGAATATAAGGCTCTTAATTCACATTTCAAAGATTATTTGAGCAGTATCATTTAAAATTGATTCCAACAGATGGCGGTTTTAAATTTCTGAGTCATGCCACCCGATTTTCAAATTTGTTTTGTAATACATTTTGGTACAATGAAACTGTAAAAACGTCCAAAAAAATATGCTATACTCGTAAAACAAATCGTCACTGTATTTAAAGAAAAAAAATGTCACAAACCATGAAAACCCTTTTACTTGCAAGTCGCTGCTACGACCATCTATAGTCGTGGAACGGAACCGAACGCGATCGAAGTACTTATAAAAATCTTGATCAGACGAAAAACGCAAGTTTTATTTGTATGGGATGAGGCATCTGTATGCTAGTATTATATTATTAGGAGTGACCATGGGTGCTTTTATTAAAATATATATTGGGACAATTCCTCCGCATCTATTCCAAAACCACTGCATCTCCTGAAAGCCAAAATCAACAGTGGATCACCAGAAAAGCGCCGAGGCAATGAATGAATTTAATTGTCTTGGATCCCGCAACGAAATTAATCAGAAAAGAATAACGGAGGTGTAGAAAAAAAAAAACCATGGATATATTCCCCGGCATGTAACATGGTAAGGTTTTTGGTCACGCATAGTGCGCGAACTGACTAACCACCTGCCAACCAATCGCGCGCTCGGAACGGTGCTAAGCGTTCCCCGCGTCCCGCTTTGTAACCAAAGAAACCTAAAAAACGACTTGTGCACATCTAACGTCCCTTTCCGAGTTACGTGCCGGCAATAATACTGCCGACTGAAGCTAAAACTTAAAACCTTGGAATAAGTGGTCGCTAATAATAAACAGACTGTGCACGTTGCCGCATGTCGGTGACCCGAGGCAACAACTGTCATTCGATGTCATGACATGGCTGAAATCCTAAAATGTAAGGCCATTATCACGAGACATTTCGATAGCGTTTGTTATTCCCATACATTTTCGACATATTTCCAATCGATATCGCCACGCTTTCGGTCATTTTAGCATCTAGATGAAGCAAAGCCATAAGTTTTGCTTTTACCAATGCCATTAGTTTTGCTCTTACCAAAGCCATAAGTGTTGCTCTAACCAAAGCCATAAGTTTTGCTCTTACCACAGCCATTAGTTTTGCTCTTACCAAAGCCATAAGTGTTGCTCTTACCAAAGCCATAAGTGTTGCTCTTACCAAAGCCATTAGTTTTGCCTTTACGAAAGCCATAAGTTTTGCTCTTACCAAAGACATAAGTTTTGCTCTTACCAAAAATCGCTCTATGCTGCTAAAGAAGTTTTTAGTTTCACTTCAAAAATATGTAACCGTTTACTAGGAACAAGAACCATAAATAAATAGTAAAGACATTCAAAATCCTCGAAAATGTACCTACACAAAAATGCGTTGCCCATGTTTTCTGAAATAAACAAAAACAGTAAATTAAAATTAATGTTTTCTGGGATTTGACATAAAACAAATTTTCTATAAGGGAAGCTATTAAAACTTTATTTTCAGGGACGGTTAGTAATTAGCCAATTAGAAAAGGGAAACCCAGAGGGATCGTATTCCTTACCATGAAATTACAACTTTAGCATATACTCATAATATGTAGTCTGTAGGTATGAATTAGGGCATGCATTTCGGAATTTCGTAATTCCGGAAATCTGTAACAATTTTACTGATATTCATAAATTTTTGATATTTATTTATTATTTCTGAAAATATTACGACTGGACTATGTGTTATGAAATGTATGTAACACGTGATACATACTACAATTCGAATATCGTGTGTTTTTTAACCTGCAATTGATTGCTGCAATCGCTTGTCTGTTTATTGTTTACATAATTTCATAAAATAACATCACATTAGCGAACTCTTAAGGGGTACGCAGGTGTGAACAGTTCACCCTGGTATACCCTCATCCACCGGTTTTGTTTCAGTTTCATGTTACTGGTTTAATCTGGCGTATAGAATTGGTCCATTATGTACCTACCAAAACTAAAAAGTGTATAATAAAAAACTTTTTAATATATACAACAAAAAATACAATGACTTCCAAATAAAAACACTACAAAGCAAAAATATCTTCATTTTCGGAAGTCGTGTCAAAAAACGAAGAAACAAAAACAGGAACACCCACTTCCGAAATTGAAGTTATTTTTTGAGTTGTAGTGTTTTTATTTGAAAGTCGTTTGTATTTTTTGTAAAAAGTATTTATTCATATCATTAATGTTTAATTCTATTGTGTGATAAATCGGGTACCGCAACAATTTACTGAGACGCCTAACACCGACCAACTGGAGGGCCTCAACGCACGTTCTCCAGACTACTGGCCCAGCACTCTGCTTATCGGCTGGCGAATATACGTGTCCAGTGTGGAACCATTCCACCCGCGGCTAGGTAGTAGATGCTGTTATTTACGACACGTACAATTACCAGCTGCCTCAATCCAACTCCGGTTAGCGTAGGTACTATACCCCACAGCTGTGATACTCCACACGTCCGAAGGGAATTTGCAAGTGTAGTCGAGAAACAAAAGCAGGAGCGTGACACCAGACACCCACTATTCGGTGCACAACTATCAACGCAACGGCTGAAAAGCAGATACAGCTTCTTGAAAACCGGTGTTCGCCGAAACCCCGAAACGGTGGTAACGTTTACGGAGACCCGGCTGACGCCCGTTGCAGACTATGGCAGAATACTTTTCCTCCACCAACACATCATTTACCTCCAAGCGAGGATCTTCCCGCAGAATCTAACCTTTCGTGGTCTACATGGAAGTCCCTGAACTGCCTCAAAACCCAAGGTGTAACTTCAAACTCGCAAAATAGGTTTACCTCGACGGAACAGCGGCAGGGTGTGCATATGATGCTGAGTCGTAAACCATGCTCCACCTCCTGTCCTGTCCTCTGTGCCCCAAAACATGCAACCAGGGTGATCTATGTGCAGCAACAGATGACGTCGTGTAAGTGGCTAAGTTTTGGGCCTAACAAATTTGAAAGACTGTCGTGCCAGCGACAAGAAGCAATAATCCTTGTTGATTTTAAGGTTTAAAATGTTTAATTATAGTAATAGGGCAGAAAGATGACCAAATATGTTTAATTTGTTACTAAAAATTATTAAAAGACCGATGTAATTATAAATCTTGTTTGATTTGACACATACTTTAAAAGTTACCAGTTTCGGAACCAGTTCCAGAATTCCGGAATCAGATCACCAGTATTGGAACTCAGTTCCGGAATTGAGAACCTTGCGATATTGCATGCCCTAGTGAATATCTCTTCTCTAAATAGGTACCTAAAGTCTCCACCAGATATAAAAAAAACCGGCCAAGTGCGAGTCGGACTCGCGCATGAAGGGTTCCGTATTTGGTAAATTGCGGTTTACGATTTATGACGTATTAAAAAAAAACTACTTACTAGATCTTGTTCAAACCAATTTTCGTTGGAAGTTTACATGTACATAATATATTTTTTTTAGTTTTATCATTCTTTTGTTTTAGAAGTTACAGGGGTGGGGGGAAAACATTTTACCACTTTGGAAGTGTCTCTCGCGCAAACTATTCAGTTTAGAAAAAAATATATTAAAAACCTCAATATAATTTTTGAAGACCTATTCATAGGTACCCCACATGTATGGGTTTGATGAAAAAAAGTTCTGTTTCAAGTATGGGAACCCCCAAAATTTATTGTTTTTTTTTCTATTTTTGGGTGAAAATCTTATTGCGGTTCACAGAATACATCTACTTACCAAGTTTCAACAGCATAGTTCTTATAGTTTCGGAAAAAAGTGGCTGTGACATACGGACGGACAGACAGACAGACACACATGACAAATCTATAAGGGTTCCGTATTTTGCCATTGTACCTTGCAAAATTACGCAAAATCAAACTGTGCAAAATCACGTGATTTTGCATTTCATGAGATATTTTAATAATTTTGGTCTCAAATGATTGAAATGATTTGCGTTGTTTGGTTGGTATTGTTTGGTTTGGTTAGCGTAGAACTACTTAATCCAATTAAATCATGTAAATCTCATTACTTGAATGCCAAGTAAAAGGGTCACGGACGCTTGTTTTGATCGTGTTAGCGACACTGTCTTTACATTTTTTTCGTATCGTTTTGAAATATTGGAATACATTGGTAGACTGGTGTTAACGTCTTTTATTTATTTGTTATCAGGTGCTGAGTTTATTATGAAACAAATTCGCTGTCTGACTCTGTCTGTATAGTCATGATCCAGCCTGCCCCCTTGCCGTCGCACCACAGACGCCCTGAGACCAGGTTCGACCCACAGTTCGTAGCCCTCGCAGGTCGCTTAGGTTTATCTTTTATTGCCTTGGCTGGAGGTTAGTAATTTAGTCTCCACAGGATCGCCCGATTAAGCACTAGCCAATCACTTTTGTTGAACTGCGAAACAAATATAAAAAGAAAGGCTATCTCCACGCACATCTTCTCAACCACGCAACGGATTTTGATACGGTTTCACTAATAATAAATAGACTGATAAACACATTACCCTCCTTCGGCAGTCGGGTAAAAATATCTATTAACGAGGAAGGTTTTTGTATATAATTTTACCCGTGTGAAGCTACGGAGCGTTACTAGTAGTAAGTAAATAAGATATCTTTATTACACACCTACACTGAATTAAATATTGGGTTTTACGAACTTTAGTCGTGTAACGGATAAAAAATCAATACTGTTGGAATATGAGAACGCACCCATATTTATTATGTTGCCAGTACTGATTTTGTACCAACTATATTGGCTATACCTTTTTTCTTTGTCTCTTGTCACTTCGTCTGTTCATGTATGTAAAGTTTTTCTATAATATACGTGAGGCATTTTTTTATTCAAGTTCAAGTTATTTATTTATCAACCCAGTTATTGCCAACATGGTAGCACAGCGTGGTTAGTGGTTGAAATTATTAACCGACAGTCGAATAACTCCGTGAACTTATAAAAAGAAAAACCGGCCGGCGTGTTCTGAGAGGTTAGGTACCGCTCTAACCCCGAAGTTAGCGTCATTATTGAAAACTCTGTTAATACATGAAAAGGATGTCCAATACTAGCCACAATCCCTTTCACATAGACAGGCTCGTAGGAAGAGACAATTATGCGAGTTGGAAATTCGCCGTGGAGGCTTATTTTAAACTAGAAGATCTATGGGACTGTGTCGATGGAACTAACAAGGATGAAAAGAAAGAAGTAAAGGCAAAGTCTAAGCTGATACTCCTACTAGATCCTGTCAACTACGTGCATGTACAGAGTGCAAATACATGTAAAGAAGTCTGGGACAGTTTACAACAAGCTTTTGATGACAGCGGGTTGTACAGAAGAGTAGCCTTGTTAAGAGATCTCATCACAACTACATTGGACAGCTCACGAACCGTAGACGACTATGTGAACAAGATCATGTCAACTGCTCACAAACTCAGGAATATAAAGTTTGAGATTGATGATGAGTGGCTCGGTACACTCATGCTAGCTGGCTTACCTGAAACATATAAGCCAATGATAATGGGTCTGGAGAGTTCAGGGATAAAGATTAGCGCAGATTCCATTAAAACGAAGCTCCTGCAGGAAGTTCAATGCTCAGAAAGCACAGCGTTCTTCACTAGGAAAGTAGCCAGTCAAAGGAATACTGCTAAGGTCCAAAACAATAGAGGGCCCCGATGTTATAATTGCAATAAACATGGACATTTTGCAAAGAATTGTCGTGTCACAAAGAAGAAAAATGAAGAGAAAGCAGACACCAGTAAAAGTTTTGTTGCAGCATTTTCAGCTTCACCAATGACTATGAATGCGGACCAATGGTATGTGGACTCCGGTGCCTCCATGCACATGACTAACAGATGTGACTGGATGTATGATATGGCAAGTCCACCGATACCCACCATAACAGTTGCCAGTAAGACACCGCTACCTGTGGAGAATATAGGAAAGGTTAATTTGTATATAAATAGTAAGGATCAAATTCAGGTAAAAGATGTTTTATACATTCCAAAACTTGCTGCCAATCTCCTATCAGTAAGTGCAATGGTGAAAAATGGCTGTAAAGTAAATTTTAGAGATAAATCATGTGATATTTATGACAAAAACAATAAATTCCTGTGTTCAGCTATTCTAATCAACAATTTGTACCAATTAAATACTCACAGAGAAGTTTTTTCAAACTTAACATGTTCAAATAACTTTTATGATGTTGTCTTATGGCATAGACGCATGGGACACCTGAACTTCACAGATGTAAACAAGTTACCAGAGTGTGTAGAGGGAGTCAGCCCATTTCAAGAACAAAGTAAAGGTATAATCAGATGTACTACCTGCCTCCAAGGTAAACAAAGCAGATTGCCATTCAATAATATTGGTTCGAGAGCATCACAACCACTGCAGCTCATCCACACTGATTTATGTGGACCGATGGAGCAAATATCTCTGGGAGGTATGAAGTATTTTATTACCTTTATTGATGACTTCACTAGAAAAGTATGTGTTTATTTTTTGAAAGATAAATTGAGCATTCTGGAAGTATTTAAAGCTTTTAAAAGTAGAGTAGAGAATGAACTTGGTACTAAGATAAAAATTGTTCGGTCAGACAATGGAAGAGAGTACTGTAACAAGGAATTTGATGGGTTTTTAAGTAGGCATGGGATTGAACACCAAACTAGTACCCCATACTCACCCCAACAGAATGGCCTTGCAGAGAGAATGAACAGAACATTGGTAGAAAGGGCCAAATGTATGTTACTTGATGCTCATTTGTCAAAATTATATTGGGGAGAGGCCCTAGCAACAGCGGCTTACATAATGAATAGATCACCTACAAAGTCAATTGATGGTAAAACACCTATAGAAATGTGGTCCGGTAAGAAACCTGATTTATCTAATATAAAGATTTTTGGCTCTGAAGTTATGGCTCAAATACCTAAAGAAAAACGCCAAAAATGGGATGCTAAATCTAGAAAATATATCTTTGTTGGTTATTGTGAGTCTACCAAAGGATACAGATTGCTAGATCCAGGCACTAATAAAATCATCAAGAGTAGAGATGTTGTATTTTTAGAAAGTGTACAAAAATTTGATAATTCTGTGTACTTACCTTGTTTACCTGACAGCAGTATCGAATACAGTCCTGGAATGCAGACACCTGAAGAACCCTGTAAGGAAGAAATTCAACACAACTTGGACCAGAGTTCCAGTGATGACTATCAGTCCGGAGATGATGATGATCCATCCTATATACCAGAGAGATCAGTGGAAATTCCGACTCCAGCACATAATATAAATTTACGTCCACGCAGAGCAGCACGGTATGTAAAGGAGGATGACCCGGATGTGAGTTATTTTTGTCCTATATTTGACTTAAATGACCCTCAGACTCTTGATGAAGCTCTTTCATCTCTGCATGCTGAGCAATGGAAGAAGGCCATGCAGGAGGAGTATGACTCTTTGATAAAGAATAAAACTTGGTCACTAGTAGATTTACCAACAGATAAAAGAGCTTTACCATGTAAATGGGTATTTAAAAGTAAAACAAATGAGAAAGGAGATATTGTTCGATTTAAAGCAAGATTAGTGATCAAAGGATGTGCTCAAAGAAAAGGAAATGACTATGATGAGGTATATGCTCCCGTGGTCAGATATTCCTCAGTTCGATTCTTGCTTGCTCTAGCTGCTAAGTATGACCTGGAAATGATTCAGATGGATGCAATAAGTGCATTTCTTCAGGGTGACATTGACACAGATATTTACATGTCACAGCCAGAACGTTACAAAGAAAATGCCCAGGTATGTCACCTCCATAAATCAATCTATGGACTTAAGCAAGCTAGCCGGCAATGGAACCTAAAATTGAACAATACTTTAATTAAAATAGGATTAGAAAGGTCTAAGATTGATCCATGTGTTTATTATTCAGTTAGTAAGTTTAAAATGATATATATTGCAGTATGGGTCGATGATTTTCTTATTTTTACAAATGATAAAGATACAGTTATAGAAATCAAAGAAAAATTAATGTTAGAGTTCTGTATGAAAGACCTAGGTGAGATTCAGCAATGTATTGGTATAAACGTTAAAAGAAACCGTGAGGCAGGTGTGATTATGATTGACCAGGAGAAATATATCAATTTAATTTTAGAACGCTTTGGCATGTCTGAGTGCAAACCAGTGCGTACTCCCATAGAGGTAAATATAAAATTTGATATGAAACCTGAAAATGAAAACAGCAATTTCCCATACAGGCAAGCAGTTGGTTGTCTTATATATCTGGCACAGGTAACACGACCTGACATCACATTTGCAGTGAATAAATTGAGTCAGTTCTGTAATAATCCAGGGGTTCAACACTGGCTTGGAGTTAAAAGGATCATGAGATACCTTCAGGGCACCAAGGATCTCAAGTTATGTTATGTCAAAGAAGATTCTAAAGCAATAACTGGGTATTGCGATGCAGATTGGGCAAGTGACCCATTAGACAGGAGGTCATGCACAGGTTACAGTTTTATCTATCAAAATGCATGCATATCCTGGAGTTCCTGTAAGCAACAGACTGTAGCCCTATCTACAGCAGAGGCCGAGTATATGGCGATGGCGTCGGCGACCCAGGAGGCCTTGTGGCTTCGTCAACTACAAGAAGAACTGGGCCAAGGCCTGGACAGTGCGTTAGTTATTTATAGTGATAATCAAAGTGCAATAAGACTGGCGTCAACAGATTGTTATAAACCCAAGACCAAGCACATAGATATTAGATTACACTTTCTTAGAGAAAACATATTAAAGGGTAAAGTTAAATTTCTATTTATTAATGGTTGTAATATGATAGCTGATAATTTAACAAAGGGTGTAACACTAGAAAAACATTTGTATTGTATAAGTAAAATGGGTTTGCGTTCAGGAGGGTGTGTTGGAATATGAGAACGCACCCATATTTATTATGTTGCCAGTACTGATTTTGTACCAACTATATTGGCTATACCTTTTTTCTTTGTCTCTTGTCACTTCGTCTGTTCATGTATGTAAAGTTTTTCTATAATATACGTGAGGCATTTTTTTATTCAAGTTCAAGTTATTTATTTATCAACCCAGTTATTGCCAACAAATACATCTTGCGACATCTTGTGCCAAACATGAAAACCAGCTTGGGTGTGTCACCAGTTTATCGTGTAGTGGCACTAGATGGCGTTGCTATCTGGAGATACTCATTAATGATAAAATAAAACAAGAATTTGGGTGTATCAATTTAATTCAACAAACACACAATTCAACACTAAAATAATAAATTATTAACTTCTTTAAAATATCTACATAAAGAGGAACCATAGACATAAACCGGTCTATTGGTCAATCTTCGGTGTCTATAACTGACAAGAATGACACTTCTTTTTCATTGCAATTACTGAGCGAGTACACCTGCTGTAAACTTTTCATCCCTAAAAGAGCTCAAAAAGCAATCTGCATGAGTTGTAGGCGGCAGGGAACCAGCCCCAAATATAAATAAAGAATGTGTGAGCAGGCGCTGTGAGTATTAGTTGAATTTATCTAAATTTCCATACTTGTGAAAACATGTGCGTTGTTTGATATCTCTAGGCGGGATGGTGACCCCATAGAGCGGCTGGTCGTACAAGGAAAAGTGGAGGGTACCAGATTGCGCGACAGGTCACCTAAGCGCTGGACTGACCAAGTAAAATCCGCAGTCATCATCATCATCAGCCTATTAATGTTCCCACTGCTGGGACACAGGCCTCCTCTCTGTGAGAGGGAATGGACCGTAATCCACCACGCGGGCCTAGTGCGGACCAACCCGCACTGGGCCCGCGTGACATGACAACACGGATGTCACATGTCTTCGATTTTTTGGTTCTGGGACATGCCGGTTTCCTCACGATGTTTTCCTTCACCGTTTTGAGAGCAGTGGTGATGAAATAATTTACACAAAGTAAAGCGCCTGCCTGGACTCGAACCCACAACCTACAACTTGTAAGTCGCGGCCGATACCGCTGGGCCACCACTGCTCCAAATCCGCATTAGGAGGCTGCATTTCTGACTGTGCCAAACAGTCCGCCAACAGATAGAGATGGCGGGAGATCGTTCGAAGAGCTGTGTCCGCATTTACTACCGACGAAGACGCCTCGACGTGACCACGACCGCTCTGCCAAGATCGAAACGTCACAGAAAAAGAAAAAACACACTATGCAGCCAGGCATATTATAAGTTGGGGATTACATCGCTGATAAAAATGCTTGGCTCAGTGTTATTGTTGGACCTACTGAAGACGTTATGAATATATATGTATTGTATAAACTCAATTTCTTTTAGTATTATATAACTGCACAGCACATGTGTGAGTATTATGAAGCAACTGTAAATCTACTCTTTACTGTACCTAGGTATATGTCGTTCGTTGATCCGCTTGTGATCCGCAGGCCTGTATTCAACAGTGCGAATTGCCCAGGATTCGGAGCCTCACAGAAATATCGAGAATACCAAAGTTCTCACAGGTTCTCACAAGTTTTCATCCTTACTAATATTATAAATGTGAAAGTAACTGTCTCTCCGTCTTTCTTCCTGTTAGCTTTTCACGCTTAACCGTTGAACCGATTTAGGTGATATTTGTTACGGAGTACATTCGAAGTTTGAGACTCTGGGAAGGACATAAAGTTTTTATCGCGGCCATGAACCTTATGGGGGTGGAAAAGGGGGTGGAAGTTTGTATCATCATCATCAGCCTTTTATAATGTTCCCACTGGCTGGGACACAAGCATCCTCTCTGTGAGAGAGGTAATGGGCATTAGTCCACAACGCGGGCCCAGTGCGGGTTGGTGAATGTCACCTGTCCTTATTTGTTCTGTCTCCTGCTTGATATCAAATTGAAAAATTGGATGGAAGTGAAAAATTATGTTTTTTCCTACTCCTCTTTTATTATTTTCTGATTCGTTTCGTTGCGGGATCCACGGGACAGTTGAATTCATGAGCCGGGAATTCGTCAAGCATCATTGCCTCGGCGCTTTACTTGTGGTCGCCACTGTTGCTTCTGGATTTCAGGAGTTGCATTGGTTTCGGAATAGTACGGTTGGTGAAAAAAAATGGCCCAAAAAAAGCCGGGCACAAATCCAGTCCAGACTACGGGTACTGAGACATTTCATATGGAACAATGTTTAGAAACTAAAAAACCATTTAGATACGCCAACGATCTTAAAAAAGGGAACTTGGACAGCTTAGATATGGCAGGCGAATATTGTGGCGAACTTGGGAGAGGGCCTATTTTCATGGATCTGTGACGTGCTGAGATAATTGCAAGAATTATTGACATGCCAAGAAATATGTCTGTTGATTTGTAGAACCATTTCTTTTTTTGGCATGACGTATCCAATTTTACTCTGTTTATTGCGGTTGAACACGGCAATAGCGGAGATTGACCAACTTTTATTGACATTCTTGACTTCAATAATGAGAATAAAAATATGAACCCTACCTGAATCTATCGTGTTCACGCTTTTTTCTTACGATAAGTGATGTTATGTATTGTTTTAATCGGATTCACTATGAGAAGATATAATAGGGTAGTGACGGCTATTGCTACGCTAGAACGAAACTACTATATATCTACAATTATGTTCTTATTATTTATTAAATCAATACTTTATTGGTTAAGTACAGGATAAACATTTACAAGATTTATAAGAGTGTACAATAGATAGAGGCGGTCTTATCGCACAGAGAAATCTCTTACAGACAACCTTTGGATGGATTTAACGAGAGGAGATGGAGATGGGCTGTCAAGTGTACAAAACATCATAAATAATATACCTAACTTAGTCATAAAATACATACATACTATAGATCTGCCATTATTTTTGTATTACCCGTTGTTAATTATATTTATCCAGCGCCATATCTAACAAAGTCTCTACCGCGAACATTCCCCCACTCGTCTAGTTTGCCCCACGGCCCCGTCCGCTCGTCTAATGAATCGCCCGCGCTCTGTAAATAAGGCTTACCTGAGTTATCTCCTTCGAGCACGTTTAGTTAGTTGTTACTAACGCGCTTTGTTTGACGTTACATATGTTTCCTTTCGGCCATGTTTTGTTAGCTGAATGCTACAGGTAGCTAATGGCTTATTGTGAGTGAGATAGGGATATTTTTTGTCAAAGCTGTATTGCCAAATAATATAATATTTTGCAAGGCTAGTTTTTTTCCTATGGCCCTTATATTTTTCAGGTTAAAAGTATCCGTGAAGCTTTCTACAAGTTTCAGTACTTCCACTTATCTTCTATACATAAACTGTTTCAATTGTTATAGGTTAGATCAGCGATTTTCAAAATTTTCAACCGACTTCAAAAAGCAGGAGGTTCTCAATTCGACTATGTTTTTGTATGATTGTTACACGATTACTCTGCCAATTATGAACCGATTTTGATGATTATTTTATTTGAAATCTGGTGTTTTTACCCTTAATATTAATGTTGATGGTTATAATACCTAAGTCCTTACCTATGAAATTGCCGTTCTCCAGTACTTGCCATCACAAATCAAACTATTTTTTGTTTGGCTAAGAATTCTAATTTCAAATTAATTTATATTTTAAAAACATGGAATTCTTTTTTCAAAATTAATCATAATTATCTTTATTGATTAGCGTTATTTTCATCGCATTTGAATCTTTTCGTCATCATGGATACGTTAAAAAATCGAGTAATTATGGAATATAAGAACAGTCGTGGCAGCAATGCAGCACAAGCGGCACGCAACATCAACGACGTCTATGGAGCGAACACTACAAACGAATGCATCACCTGTTATTGGTTTGCCCGCTTCCATTCTTTATATTCCGACTTGAAAAATGAACCCCGTGGTCGTCCGAAAATGTTGGTCGACATTGAGGAATTACAGGCGATTGTGGAAGCTGATTATACTTAAGCTACGGCTGAATTAGCAGCAGCTTTCGACGTTAGTATCAAAACAATATTGGTCCATTTGCATCAAATTGGCAAGCTAAAAACACTTGACAAATGGGTGCCCCACGGACTCAATGATCGTCAGCGCGAAGTACGCGTCGAGACGTACCTTACACATCTCAACAGGCAAACGAAGAATTTTGTAACCACTTTGCAACCTGTAACTAAAAATGGATTCTGCTTGACAATCGCAAGCGCTCAGCAAGTTGGTTGGATCCTGGTTCAGCACCTAAACAATGCCCGAAACGGAAAGTTGTACCTAGAAAAATTTATAAGTAACAAGTAAAATTTCACAATTTAAAAACCCCCGACGCATTTATCTTGCGAAAACACCCCGATTCAAACAGTAAAATACCCATAACTGTTGAACGGCTGAACCGATTTTATTCAAACATAGCTAAGAACACTCTCGACAAAATTACCTTTCAAACAAAAAAAACTAAATCGAAATCGGTTCATCCGTTTAGGCGCTATGATGCCACAGACAGACACACAGATACACAGATACACAGATACACAGATACACAGATACACAGATACACAGCAACACACGTGAAACTTATAACACCCCTCTTTTTCCGGCGGGGGTTAAAAATAAATCTGTCAACCCCATAGGATTATGATTAGTTTACCAGTCCAACAAACTTCAGTTCAAAGTACTGAAAGATCGGTTTGAATTTAGTGCCACTTCATACTCTTCATTCAGACTGTCCTACTTGATTTCGACCGCTTAGCACTAAGTCATTATTACACCCATTTTTAACAATATTACTAAATCGCACTGTTAAATAATATTGGACACATATTTTTTGCTTTGTCAAATCAATAAAAAATTACAAAGAACGCATACAAGTTCAGGAGTGGGGTTTATGACGTCACTATTAATTTATAAAGTGTACACACGCGTGACATAAAACGGTATTTCAACGCACTGCATCGTCATCACGTTATGTTTAAGCGTCAAAAGAAAAATAGGTGTCCAATATTTCTTATTAATATACCTGACGGACAAAAAAAATATTTTCCGTCAGCATCTCTATTACAGTAATAGGAAAATTCCCCTTCAACCACGGAATAGATATCTTAAACAATGTCAAAAACCCATGCCATGTTTGTCCAGTTGGAAGCCAAAAACCCCACTCAAAAAGGATTTTTATAAGCCCTGCCTTCCTTAAATATTTTTTTTCATTATCGTAATTGTCATACTCCGGCAACGCGACCCCATGAGTTTTACATAAAAAGATATACCATTTAAATCTACAACAGAGCCGCAGCTATATACAAACAGAACGACCTCGAACGGGATTAAATTGTGACTTCGCTCACTCGTTTTCCTCTAAATGTTCCCTTTTATGGATATATGGGAGTGTATGCCATCGTATTCTCTTTAGACTTATCTCAGACGACTTTGAAGTACGGAACCCTTTTTTCTCGTATGTCTGCAGTGTTTTTTCTTGGGATCTATACAACATATGGGAATGAAACATTTCGCGACTCACGTTTTGTTTTATCAGTTTTATTCAAAATTATTTTCTTCCTTTGTTGCACTTAGTACCTGTGTCTGTTTATCACTCCAAAACTTTTAGGCTAAAATAAAGCTCGTGTTATCAGTAAGGATACGACACAAGTGGAACTGTTGGATTTTGAGCACGCCTCTCATTCTCCAGTCCTTCAAAAACGAAGACAAAGAAAGAAAAGAGAAAAGAAAGAAAGGGAAAGTGACACTATAACAGGGACAAAGATTGTCAATAAATACACAATGTATTGGATTGAGATGCGGTATTCTTCTAGTGACATTATGGATAGTTTCATTTGTTATGTTCCATTGTTATTTGCCACGCAGTGAAATTAACAAAACAAAATAGATTGTTTTGTTAATTATAAATGATCTGTGCAAGTAAATGCGTGTTATCATGCAAATGCATGCCTTAAGGTGTAATGTGGTTGGACTGTGCTATATTTTAACAACTTAATGTTATTACCCATATTAGCAAATAAATGTTGGTAGCAGTCGGCACCCAAACACACAACCGCTGGGTAAAAACAACACTAAGTGAGTGCGGGATCGACATGTCCGTGTTCTCTGCGCACAGCACAAGGCACGCCAGCACGTCGCGCGCACTCATTCGGTGTAAGCACAGAACAGATAAAAGAGATTATCTGTTCTGTGGGTGTAGAATGAATTACCATTTCTGAATTTTGACAATCATCATCGGTGACAGAATGAAACTTTGTCCAGTGTCCAAGTTACAACTAACGCATCTATTTACTTTCTTAACCTCTGTACACTCTACAATAAACAAACAGACAATAGAAGGCAGCTGTGGATTGCATGCGGAGAGCGGCGAACCGGGTGTTGCGGTACAACTTGGGAGAGGCCGTCAATGAATTGAGCTGTGAAACTGTGAATACTGCAGCCTCAATTGACTGTGGCACAAACTTGGTCAAATTGTAGCCTAGCTAGTACTGTCGGCAAAAGACTTGGGTATACCGGCTCGTTAAGCTGAACAGCAATCTGGAATTTAGATTTGTGCTCAGTTAATGGCTTTAGTTTCGCCAAATATGAGAAATGTATCTGCGAAATCTGCCGCATTTTATGTTACCGTCTAGCTTGTTCCCGTTTCTTTGGTCCCGTGACCGCAACTTTTCAACCGCGGTGTGAGACGGTGAAAAACTACTTGTCGTCACACTGATGTGACAAGCGAGTGTTACGAGGAGTCGGGCATGAGATTATTGGGATAATAAGTAGCTTTATTAGTGATAATAAAGCTTTATAACAATGAAATATTTTTCAGTACTTCTAGAGGTTATACAAAAATCAATTTGATATTTTTATAAGATTAGTATAGATTACACCTTACCTAGTTATTTATTGCATTTTTTATACTGAAGGCATTTTCAATAAATACAGATCCGTCTCAAGAACTACTTTACGAAATATCTTTCGATGTAATGAATGTTGTATCGTTCGGAAATTCAATTAATGGTATTCGATGAAGTGGAAATTCAATTAATTTAGGCCTTTCAATGTTGCATAGTTGAACTATATTTCTTACACTGGTTAGTAAAGATAAGCTTTTTTTACTAACAGATTAAAAGAAAGAAAAGGAAGACAGTAAGGGTCCTCAATTAGTGACAAAGAGCTTTAGATGACACCTCACGATAAGCCGCTTAAACACTCAGAAATTGAGAAGAAACTAAGTGACCTTTCACGATGTTTAATAAAAACAACTAATCTTTTTCTTTCATGTTTCAGCAAATTAAACTTAAGTTATCTTAATTAGATAAGCTTAGGGCTTACGCTACACTCTGTATCAATATCACAAGGATAGTTAATTTCGTTCAGACACTAATTTTTTAAACATGACCCTCCTGCATTTCTTCTTCCATCTCTATTTACTGTATATCAAATAGTCCTCATTTTTATACATTAATATGTTACGCCATTTCACACAACATATTGCATTAGTTCTTATTTCTAGCCATAGATGTGTAACGCCGTTTCACACAACCCATCACAATAGTCCTCATTTCTAACCATAGACCGAGAAGACAAGAAGATGAAGACCGTTTCACACAAGTTTAACACAGTAAGCTACAAAAAATATCCTCTTTCACCAACCAAAAAAATGTGAAATCCCGTAACTCTGATAACTTAATTTACTGACTACATGCGAAGACAAAGCATATTGCGCGCGATACCAATTGGCGGTGATGTATGAATATAGATTACCTGTTGAACTAATAAGCCTGGCGAGCATTCAATGAGCCATATCGATCCTTCGGGTAAAACAAAGTGAATTCGAAGAATTGCGGTTATATGGAAAAAAAGTGTGGGCTGTCTGAGTATATAAAGAGGACTCAGCTGTTCTAAATATAAACGATTCTTTTGAGAATTTTATATTGAAAATAGGTATCTTAAAAACATACCCAAAATTAAACTATGAGTACTTGACTTATCAAGTTACAACCACAAAAATATTTCCAAACAGTCATAGTGAATTTATTTTAATCTGTAAAAGAATAAATATTCACTAGAAAACATTCCAAAACGGAAGGGGATCCGTGATTTGAATGCTACCGAATATCTCACCCCATCATCCACCCTAATAAAGATCGGTATATAGTCTGACAGTATTTTTGTAAAACAATATTCGAACTATCGAGTTGAAAAACATCTCCTCCAAAACAATCTAAATTTTCTACTCCCTATCAAAAACGGAAACGTACAAAAAAAATAATACCTTCTTACCACAGTCACCACAATCCAAAAATCCTTTACCAAAATCAAATCTAAAAAATAATGATGACAGATATCGAAAACTAATTGAATATCCAACATGGCAGTAAACTCATAATTCATGTTATTATTTTGTTTTTCTCACAGCTACTTATTATCGTAATGTACCGCCGTCTGTATCAATCATTTCCCTGATGCATTAAAAATATCGATTATAAAGCCATTATTTAAAAAAGAAAATAGAGAACGGATGGAAAATTACCGACCAATATCATTAATTCCCGTTATTTCAAAAATTTTTGAAAAATATATTTATAGGGAACTTTATAAATTCGTAGAAAAAAATAACATTCTGTGCGAGGAACAGAAAGGATTTCGTGTACATAGGACTATCAATATGGCTATATATGATTTTTTATACAATGTCATAAAAAATGTTGATATCCGGAATCCTGTATGTAGTGTATTTTGCGACATGACCCAGGCGTTCGACTATGTACACTATACTACTCTTTTAAAGAAACTCGAAGCCTACGGGATGAGAGGCAATGTCCTTAATTTGCTTAATTCTTACCTACAAAATAGAAAACAAATTACTGAAATTAATAAAGTTAATACAGTTAATAAACGTGAAGAAATATTTCGATCTTCAGAGCGTGAATTATTATTTGGGGTACCGCAAGGCAGCGTTTTGGGACCCTTTAAATTTATACTATACATAAATGACCTACCGAAATCTATTGATCGACCAGTAACACTATTTGCGGATGACAGTACGATTACAATACCTTGTAGAAGGATAGATCATTATGAGAATGACATAAATAATAGTTTACAACAGATGGTAACCTGGCTAGACGCGAATAATTTAAAAATAAATTTGAGTAAAACTAAAGTTATCCATTTTAGACAACAGACCTCTACTATTAATTTAAATATACACTACAATAATGATATCATAGAGGAAGTTGAAAGAACAAAGTTCTTGGGTCTCAAAATAGATGGCAAATTAAATTGGAAATCACACATTGATACCTTATGTAAGAAGCTGAGTAAGTCTGCATACGCTCTATATACATTATCACCTACAATTAACACAGATGCTCTTCTTACTGCTTATTATGGTATAGTAGAATCACATTTACGGTATGGGATCATATTTTGGGGAAACTCTACTGAAAAAGAAACCGCCTTCAAGGCGCAAAAAAGATGCATTCGATCGATGTTTAAGATTAAACCCACGGATAGTTGTGAACCATACTTTAAAAGTTATAAGATTTTAACATTACCTTGTCTATACATACTAGAGGTAGCTGTGTTTGTGAAGGCAAACCCGAGTCGTTTCAGACGCATGGCTGACGTGTTTCCCCGCAATAGACGCGACGATAGCTTGCTTTGTCAGGAGCCAGCTAAGACAGCACTCATGCGCAAAAGTGTCTACTGCATGGCTCCAGTTATTTATAATCACTTGCCTAAGAGTTGGAAAGGGCTTCCAGTCCAATTATTTAAAAAAAGACTTCGTAGCTTTTTAGTGGTGAAAGCTTATTATAATTTAAGTGAATACCTTACTGAGAAAGATTTTTTAAGTTAGAATAATGTTTATTTTGTGTACCTACTTTTTCGTGTAATGTTTTTTAATTCTACCTACTATCTAGTTATAAGTTGATGTTCTATATCTTTTGCATGCCTACGTGGTAAAATATGGCTGAACTTTCAATATGTTTTTTTTTTTTGTCACCATTTAATGTTACCCATGTTTGCAAAATAAAATTATCTTTATCTTTATCTTTATCATAGACATAATAAATAATATGGACTGGAAATACCTACACTAAAAACGTGCCTACCTAAACCTTAAAATGTCACTTAAAATGCCTGCCGATGGTATGGATGTGTTAATCACGGAACACACACACATTAATAATACAAAAAGTAAACAACCATTTGACAGAAGGACTACCACGAACACAACCACAAAATTCGTCACATAAAATGGCGAATATGGCATGTACCTACAACTGTCACTACGTCATAACAAAATGTTGCCATAATGAGCAACAACTGAAATATTGTTGTCTCTTTTGTCAAATACGATTACTACATTAGAAAGAATGAAACAAAACGATGTTTCACATTCTGTATCGTATTTCACTCATATTTGTATAAGCTAATGTATGTATAGAACATCGCGGCGCCTCCATGTTTTTCCTAGCTCAATGGTATCAATGGAGTCCTCTGACATTCTCTATGCCTACGCTTTTTATAAGGCTACTATAGGTCTACCAGAATCTCATGGCAAATGTGGAAATAAAAAATTGTTGTGTGCAATACTGGGGAAATTGGATTAAACGATCTTGATACTGTTTAATTTTTATTTATGTCTTTAGTAATAATGAACATGAGGTACCTATATTAGAGTAGTCACAGCGGATCTTTAAGTCTTTGAACTTGGTCCTGCCTACCATTGCGTAAGAAACAGTTTGTCATCGAGTATACTGCATAGAGTAAGCGAGATAGGACGATGTGACATACATAAGCGAGTGAAAGAGACAGTTATACAATGCTATCTTCACCTTCAACATTGACACAAAAATAGCTACTGCACGGGGTCTTGCAACCAATTCAGAAACACAAAGATCCACTGTGAGTATTATAGGTATGTGTATGAATAATGTTGTTATACATCGGGTTCTTAACATAGGAAAAATAAATCAATTGAATATTAATTTATGTACTAATTTATTATATATCATTTAAATCATACTAATAACTTAAAACCTCATTCAGAACTAGAAAACTAGAATACGATTCCATGAACTCCACTGATTTCAAAAACTTGTATCTTTGTAGTTTTATGTCATCTCTCTCCATCAAAATGGTTCTTTTTCATTGGCATTTAACATATTCAAAACCAATCTCTTTATGTATAAAGTCTGTAAAAAATAATAAAATGTATCATGTTACTTAAAGTCTGCGTCATGTAAGAAGTCCCACGGAATATTATTGGAACTTAAATGTGGTTTGCTTATTTCTATAGTGATAGAGCTTATTTTAGAATGTTGAAGGCGACTGAAGCGCCACTCCCAGGGGAATTCTTTTGTGAAATGGACTCTATAGTCATTCATCATCATCACTCTATATATACTTTTTTTTAATGTAAATTTTATGGCCTGGTTGCTAGGACCTTTTAGCCACGTCTTTGGAAAGAGTTATGGATCTTATATTTATTCTTTAGTATGCATTAGAATGCGGATATAACAGATTCTAATGTTTTTTGGAGTATTTGGCAGCAAATTGTATCGAGTCAGTCTTCCCAGTAAGCTTTGCAGAGGCAGTCAATACTACAATAAAATACTCCGCTCCATTATCCCGAGATCGCTTCTGTCAATGATTTTACAAATTGTCCAGTTGCGTAGACAGTTGAGACACAAAACTACACCAATAATATCCACTATCACAATATCACAATATCCACTAGGAATCAATTTGCAAATAATATTAACAGACACTGAACTTCACTCGACAAAATCCCGCCAAAAACTCCCGTCTATATACACGTCCCACTGCAGGGCGCAGATTATTACTTAATATTTTTCTTACGTCAAAGATTCTCAATCTCCGTTACAGTTACATTTCTGTTGCCATTTCCTTCCGGCCATCATTCGATGTGCCCTGAACTACGATTTACCATATAATAGTAATGAAAAGAAATAAAAATGAAGTAAGAAAAATATAAAATAAACTAAAAGTATCAAAACAAGTCAGTCCAACTTACCGGTCCACTCTACGACGCACTTTAAAATCAAAGATTGAGTTTGATTTACGCCTTCTTCTTCCCTTATTTTATGATACACATTGAAAACAATATGTCTCGCTTTAGATCGAAGTGGGTTTTTCGACATATTCACAAAAATAACAAATTTTCAAGATAATATCAAAAAAATGCCGCAGCGGTTGACACATCAAGTACTTTGATTTGACTGGTGGCAATTGACATTGCCATATGAAAATCACAATTTAAAAAAAATAAAAAATGCCATGAGATTCTGGTAGACCTATAGCTGACCCGGCAAACTTTGTTTTGCCATAAAAAGACCAAACATTTATCTACCCTACCCTACCCTACCCTACAATACCCTACCCGACCCTACACTACCCTACCCTACACTACCCTACCCAACCCTTTTTTTTTTTTTTTGATAACGCTGGAAAAAAATGCATTACGCATACCCGCCCATCGGGGGAATGGACGGGCTATGTGGGACTCCCCGGGCAAGCCCGGTATACCCACTAAAATAAACCAGCGCACTCCCGCATCGTCTGTGTGGAGGAGGACTGGGAAACCGGCACAGCCTTTACGCCCAGTCCTCCGCCGACGATTGCCCACCGTAATGGCGGGCCCCGCACGCCCCTCCCTTAGTGGAGGGGCCCGGGAATGACCGTGAGTGATCGGCCATTCCCGCCCGACGAGGGTGGTGATTGTGCAATGCAGACGACTGGCGCCCCCGCACCTGCCGCCCGCTAATCACCACCAGGGGGTGGGCGCAGGCGATCGTACAACCGCCCTCTCCCACCCCCACCGCTGCCTCCTTTTGCGACATGGCGTCCTCGCAAAAGGAGGCAACCGCCGCCCAGGCCTCCCCGCTCCCCAGCATGGATTTACCACACCGGGAAGCGAGAGGACCTGCCTGTCAACCTCCTCAGGGCACGGCGCAGCTACGCCCCCGCTGGGCACACCTAGACGGTGTGCCGCGTCGTACCCCCCACCGCACTGGACCTAACGGTCCCCTCCTATGCGGCATCTGGCCAGAATCCGCGAAGGCCAGATGCCGCATAGGAGGCCTTCCGCGTGTGCGGCGAAGCGTCGGGCCAGACGCTCCGCCGCCTCCTCCCACCATCGACTTGTCCCTGCCGACCATCCCACGTCAAAGGAGGGTCGGCAACGACAAGTCGTCCTCCTCGTGGGCCCACCTCGCGCCCCCGAGCCGCAGCCACCCCCACCCACAGGAGAGATTCCGGGCTGCAGAGCCAGGTGCAGAGCGGGCAAAGCCCGGATGCAGAGCCGGGCAAAGCAGGGTGCAGAGCTGGTCAGTGCACTCGGGGAGCTCAAACCGCACGAGCGCCGAGTGCAAAGCCAGGTGCAGAGCGGGCAGAGCCGGTCACTGCAGAGCCGGGCAGTGCAGGGTGCAGAGCTGGGGTGCCCCGGGCGTTCCCCCCCGCAGGGGAAGGCGGCCCGCCCAGAGGCCTGGAGGTGAGCCCCACCGCTGACCTACCGCTACCTACCCAGCCTACCCCTGTGTCGCGTCTGGAGTGTCCCCTGCTAATCAGGGGAACACCCAGAGCGACGAGTCCCCCCCCTCCCCCCCGTCAGGTATTCGCCACCGCCAACAAGAACCCACGAATGGGAAGTTATTGACGGTGCCCAGGGTGCACCAGCCCAGCGGGTTGCTCTTCCCCCCGGACGTATCCAAAAGAGACCAGCAACCAACTAGGCCAACGTGGAGGTTACCTGACCCGCACCCCACCCTACCCAACCCTTTTTTTTTTTTTTTTTTTGATCACGCTGGGAAAAAATGCATTACGCATACCCGCCCATTGGGGGAATGGGGACGGGCTATGTGGGACTCCCCGGAAAGTTCCGGTATACCCACTAAAATAACCCAGCGGCACTCCCGCATCGTCTGTTTGGAGGAGGACTGGGAAACTGGCACAGCCTTTACGCCCAGTCCTCCGCCGACGACCGCCCGCCTTTACAGCGGGGCCTTCACGCCCCTCCCTTAGTGGAGGGGCTCGGGAATGACCACGTGCTCGGCCATTCCCGCCCGACGGGGTGGTGACTAGTGCAATGCAGACGAGAGGCGCCCCCGCGCCTGTCGCCCGCTAGTCACCACCAGGTGGTGGGAGGAGACGATCGTACAACCGCCTTCTCCCACCCCTTCTTCGCCTGCGGAGCGGCGGCGCGAGAGGATCGTCCTCCCGCGCACGCTCCGCCGCCTCCTTTTGCGAAATCACGACCTCGCAAAAGGAGGCAACCGCCGCCCAGGCCTCCTCACTCCCCAGCATGGAGCTGACCACACTGGAAAGTGAGAGGTCCTATCCGATCACATCTTTCAGGGCACGGCGCAGCTCAGCCCAGGCTGGGCACACCTCGAGGGTGTGCTGCGCCGTGTCCCCTGCCGCGCCGCAGTCGTGGCACGCCGGGGTTTCCTCCCTCCGGATCCGGTGCAGGTGCGTTCCGAAACAACCATGTCCGGACAACACCTGCACCAAACGGAACGAGAGGAAACCATGTGGCCGCTCGAGCCAGCCTTGCAAGACTGGACCGAGCGCGTCCAGCGTCCGGCGTCCAAAGGCGGCGGTGGCGAGGTCCTCCGTCCAATGGAGGACGATAGCGTCCCTCGCCTCCCGCCGCACTGCCTCCCGCTCTTCCGCGGCGGGGCGCTCCCCGAGCGCCTTCCGCCGCGCCGTCCAATCGTACACTCTGGCGAGCACCCATGCCTCCAACTCCCAGGGAGGGGTGCCCGCCAGAGCGCACGCCGCCGAAAAGCCCACTGAGCGGTAGGCTCTCGCCACCCGCAGTGCAATGGCCCTTTGGGGCCTGCGGATGGCGGTCGCGTTCTCCCTCCTGTTGAGGGAGTCCGCCCAGATGGGCGCCCCGTAGAGGGCCATACTCCGCAGGATACCGGCATAGAGGCGCCGGCATCGATCTTTCGGCCTTCCCAAGTTTGGGAGGAGCCATGAGAGGGCGTCCGCGGCTTTCAGCAGGCGCGTCGACAGCCCGCTGAAGTGCGGGCCGAAGCGCCACCTGCTGTCTAGCACGAGGCCCAGATACTTCATCTGGGCCCCGACCCCTATCCGGACGCCCTCCACGACGATGTGGGCGTTCGGAGGGCAGCGCTGCCGAGGCCCGTGAAAGAACACGGCCTCGGTCTTGTTCAGCGCTACCCTCAATCCAAGCTGGCGGATCCTACCTGCCACCAAGGATCCGCCAGCCGAGGCCAAACAGGCCGCCTCCCCAAAGTCCCTCCCCCGGGCAACGAGGAGTGTGTCATCCGCGTAGCAGATGACACTCGTGCCCTGGAGGAGGGTGCCCCGCAGGAGCCAGTCGAATGCGATGTTCCACAAGGGGGGCCCTAGCACCGAACCCTGTGGAACACCGGACTCCGCGTCGTAACGCCTGATCCTGGCCGTCTTGTCCACCAGGAGGACCTCTCTGTCCTCCAGGTAGCTGGCCAGGATCGCCCGCAGATATGGAGGCACTCCGTGGTACCGGAGTGCCTCCAATATGGTCGAGTGGGGCACGGAGTTGAAGGCGTTGGCAATGTCGAACGACACCGCCAACACTCCGTCCCCCGACTCGACCGCCTCCTGCACGTGGCCCCTGAGTAGGGCCAACGCGTCGACCGTCGAACGCCCTCGGCGAAAACCGAATTGGGCGTCCGACAGGTCAGGCCCTACCTCCCGCAACTGGCTATTTAGCCGGGTGGCGATGATCCCCTCGAACAATTTACCGACCTCATCGAGCAGAACGATGGGCCGGTATGCCGAGGGGGAGTCCCCCGGGCGTCCCTCCTTCCGGAGGAGGCACAACTGCCCCTCCTTCCACAGTTTCGGGAACCTCCCAGCCGTCAGACACGCGCTGAAGAGGTCCCGAAACCTATCCTCCATGAGGGACGCCGCGATGGCAACCACCCGTGCGGGGACGCCATCTGGCCCAGGGGCCGTCTTCTTCGCGCGGAGGGACAGAACCCCCGCGCGAAGTTCCTCCGCTGATACTGGAGGGACCTCCTCCTCCGGCGAAGCCACCACCCCCCCCAGTGGGGGATTCATCGTTGGTGGGGTGAACTCGGTCCTGCGCGGAAACAAGGACCGGACCACCCCATCCAGCAACGCCGGCTCCAGGGTCTCCGTAATGGGGGGACCAAAGGGGCGCAGTTGGTTCCGCGCCGCCTTATATGGCCTCCCAAATGGATCCCTGTCGAGGCCCTCCAGCATCTCGGCCCGCGCCGAGTCCTTGGCGGCGCACATAGCCGCCTTGAGGACCGTCTTTGCTTCTAGATAAGAGGCGTAGAGGCGGTCCTCCCCGGCCTGAGACCGGGTAGTGCGCCGCCGACTCCGCGTGTAGGCCCTCCTGGCCGCCACGCAGGTGGCCCGTAGCCCTGCCAGCTCCTCCGACCACCAGTACACGGCGCGACGGGGAGGCGGACGGCGTGACCGAGGCATGCTGGCGTTGCACACCTCGGTCAGGGACGCCCTGAGCTGGACCGCCACGCGGTCCACGTCCAGGACCGGCTCGACAGAGGGTGAGAGCCAGTCCTGGAGAAAGGCTGCCTCCTTGGCTGCCTCCCGGTCCAGGCGGGTGAGAGCCCACCGCGGGAAGGGAGATTGGCCAGCGCGGCCCGTCCCCCCCCGGGGGCCGGTGGAGATGTCGAACCGCACGTATCGGTGGTCCGACAAAGTCTCCACCGTCTCCACCCGCCAGTTCACAACGCGGGCGGCCAGGGCAGGGGTGGCAAACGAGACGTCTACCACCGATCCTCCCCGTTGCCGCACACACGTGTGGACCGCCCCCCTGTTGAGGAGGGACACGCCGCACGAGGCCGCCCAGAATTCGACGGCGCGTCCCTGGACGTTGCAGGAGGCAGCCGGGTTGCCCCAAGCCTCCGACTTGGCTTTAAGGTCGCCCAATATGGCGACCTGGCGTGGTGCCACCCTCCCGGCGACTGCCGTAAGGATTTCGAGGAAGTCCTCGAAATCCCTTAGAGGGCGGTTTGGGGAGAAATAGACCCCGACCAGGGCCGTATCCCCCCCCCACGCGGCGGCCACGTATCCCGGTCCCCTCTCTAAAAACGAGAGGGGAGGGGAGTCCGTGGAGGACCGCGCCACCAACGCCACCAAGCCGTCCCGGTCGCCCAGCCAGGTACTGGGGACCGAGTAAGGCTCGGCGACCACCGCCACGTCCACCAACCACTCAGCCACGGTCTGGATCAGAAGATCCTGAGACGCTCTGCAGTGGTTGGTGTTCGCCTGGAGGATGCGATGTTCGACTCTATGCATTAATCGGACATCGCACCCCCCTCCTCCTCAGCCAGGCCAGCAGCAGCCGAAGGCCCATCTTCCGCCACGGCGGCGGTAGCGGCAGGCCTTCTCGGCGCCTGTGCTTTTCCCTTCTTGGGGGGAGGATTGCACATCCTCCCATGCATCATGTGCCCTGCCGGGCGGCCAACGGCGGCACAGACGGCGCAGTGCGGCTTGGCGGCCTCGCACGTGGCGGACTTGTGGCCCTCCTTGCCGCAGCGGTAGCAGCTCTCTGTCCGGTCCACGGTGGACGGACAGAGGGGCCGGGTGTGTCCGACTCCGAAGCACCTGTAGCACCGCAAGGGCTGTGCCACAAGTGCCCGGACCGCACCCGAGCTGAAGCCCACGTTGAGCCGTCCTTTGTCAAGGACGGCTTTGGCAGCGGCGACTGGGCACTCCATGCGGATGGTGCCCATGCCGCCACGGCCGGGCCTGATGTCCCGGGCTCGCACCGCTGCGACACTACAGCCCCCTACCGCTGCGACCACCGCCACCACCTCCTCCTTGGTGACGGTGTCGTCGAGGTCGGTCACCTCAATGGCCGCCGTTTTCACGGGCCGGGCCACCTTGGCCACGTCCGCTATGACCTCCTGCAACTTCGTTGCGAAGAGGTCCGCGTGAGCACTGCCCTCTGCCCCCGGGAACTCAAATATTCGAGCCCCGGCTTGGGTCCGCCGGCAAGAGACCTTGCCGATCCCCAGTTGGGTGGGATCGGCGTTTGCACGCGCCCGCAACAATACGGACGCGTACGTCTCTCCACGCTCCGCAGCCTCCGTGGTGAGCGTCACCACGACGGCTGCGGTCTTGGGAGGAACGAGTATCCTCCTGGTGCCGGCGGTTTTGGCTATGGGAGCAGCCTTGGGGGGTGGCCCTTTCCCGTTCCCCTTCCCCTTCCCTTTCCTTTTCCCTTTGCCTGCCGTCTGCGACTGGCTGGGAGGGGCGGTGGAGGCGGGGATGGCAGGGACGACTGTTGCCGTCTTCTTGCCCTTACCCTTCCCCTTGCCGGCGACCTTCGTCCAGCCCTGCTGGTTGGTCGGGGTGGTGGCAGGCAGAAGAGGATCCTCCTCCCTCTGGGTTGTTGGCCCCTGCTCCTTGCGCCTCTTGTCCGCCGCAAGCGGCGGTCTGAGGTTTTTCTCCGGCAGGAGCCGGTCCTCGATTCCTGCTAGGCAGGACCTCACAAAGGCCCTTTCCTCCTGCATGACCTTGCGGAGGATATCCTCAAGGTCGGAGGAGATGGGGCCCTCTGCCGCAGGTCTTGGCTCAGCCTGGGTTGGCTGGGCCGTGGCTTCAGCCAGCTTCTGGTGCAGCTGGCTGACCTCCTTCTGCAGGCGATCTACTCTCGTCTGCAGCTGCCGCGTCTCATCGGAAGCCTTCCGGCTCACCAGCTCCCCTACTATGCCACGCATGCTCGCGGCTCGGCATTTGAGGGACTTTTGAAAGGTTCCCTTCAAGTGCGAGGACTTGGAGGCGACCTCCACAATCCCCTCCTCGTCCTCCTCGGCCATTTGCTCCAGCTCCAGCAAGGAGTGGTCCGCGTACAGGACTCGGGACGTACCGTACCCGGACTTGGCACGGGCTACGCGCGCTCGCTCCTCCTTGGCCGCAACCCGCTCCTCCAGCTCCTCTTGGAGCTGCGTCCGGCGAGCCAGGTCTAACTGGCGTTGGGCGTCTGCCAGACCCACGTCGTGGGTATCCGCCGCTGTCACCGGCTTTTTGGCTTTGGCCTTCTTTCTCGACTCCGAGCCATCGGAACCCTCCTTAAGGAAGGCCCGCTTGCGCGATTGAGATCGACCTTCTTCGACCTCCATCGAGCTCGCTCTCGACGCTACGGACTCTTTGTCGGATTCCAACTCGTCCGCCCTTCCTCCGTAGAAGGTCCGCCCTTCCTCCGCTGACGCTGACGCGTCACGCTGGCCCTGAGAAGGGCCTTTTGGTTGGCCCTGAGAAGGGCCTTTGGGTTGGCCCTTAGAAGGGCCTTTGGGTTTTAAAAATCGCCCGCGGGCGTCCCGCGCAGAATGTGACATGGTCTCCGCAATATCGTTCACGACAACGCATAAAAAGATTAAAATTCGCAACGATGGCACAGTGCACTTTGGCCGTTCCCAGCCTGCCACTCCGTTACGGTGGTCAGGACTGGGACGTTTCCAGGGGATACGACGTGGACGTAAGCACTGTGAGGGGATCCCCCACCCTACCCAACCCTACCCTAACCTACCCGACCCTACACTACCCTACCCTACACTACCCTACCCTACACTACCCTACCCTACACTACCATACCCTACCCTACCCTACCCTACCTATAAACCTCACGGAGCCCGAGACCTTTCCAACGAATGCAAAACCATCGAAATCGGTTCGTGCGTTCTGGAGTTATATCGTCAGGAAAAAACCCGACTAATTTTTATATACCATTATATTACCACACGTATTAGAAGAAGATAGAGTACAGACTAACTAAATTATTTGTGACTTAAAATAGACTGGGAGATATTCGCTGGTGACTCTTGTGATTAGAACAAGTTTGGTGGTAGAACACACCGTGTGAAAACTTGAACATATCACACTAATATTACATAGGTTAAAATTTGTGAGTGTGTATGTTTGTTACTTCTTTACGCCAGAACGGCTGAACCGATCTGGATGAAATTTGGCACAGTTAGGAATAACAAATAGAATACTTTTTATCCCGGGAATATGTTCCCGCGGGCTAATTTTCGACTTTCAAGAGTAGTTAATATAAGTCTAAAATCACATCCCGCCTTCTTCTGGGCTTTGCCCTGCAGTAAGACAGTAATATGCTGAAATTATTTATTTTATTATATTCAATTTGTTTGGTAGATTTTCTAGAACGAATGACTGTAACTTATAAGAAGCTCATGTCCAGAACTTGACACCGATAGAATGAAATAGACTGAACCAAACAATGAATATGAGTTACGCAACATCTTATTCCGTAATCCATACTTATCCAAACTAATAAATATTATAAATACGAAAGTAACTCTGTCTGTAAGTTACCTTTTCACGCTAAAACTCCCGAACCGAATTAGATCGAATTTGGTATAGAGATAGTTTGACTTTCACGCGGGCGAAGCCGCGCGCAGAATCTAGTTCAGAATATTACGTTGTCGAACAAATCTATACTATCTATACAAATATTATAAAGAGGAAAGATTTGAATTTTTGTATGTAACGAATAAACTTAAAAACTACTGGACCGATTTCAAAAATTCTTTCACACTTGGGAAGCTACTTTATCCCCGAGTGACAAAGGCTACTTGTATCCCTGTGTTCCCACGGGAACGGGAAGTACGCGGATGAAACCGCGAGGCGGTCGCTAGTAATAAAATAAAACGAAGATGTTGAGAGTTTATTTTAGAACTTCATTATCATTATTTATCTCGTTCATATCCCAAATTAATTTGTGTCGCCGCTACATGTATTCATCTTTCAAACTACTCTAATGGTCACAATTGATTTATTAGTTTATCCTCTGCACTGGAACGCCTTGGAGCAATTACATCAATGCAGCACAATCATATAATAAACTCACTATATGTCCAGGTTTGCTCACGATGATTTTCCTTCATCGTTGTCAGCGATATCTATACCAATATTATAAAGAGGAAAGATTTTTTTGTTTGTTTGTTTGTACCGAATAGGCTCCAAAACTACTGGACCGATTTAAAAAATTCTTTCACCAATAGAAAGCTACATTATTCCTGAGTGACATAGGCTATTTTTTAATCCCGAAAACGGGTCCGGTGGGGTGGCCCACGGGAGCGAAGCCGCGGGGAACAGCTAGTCCAAGATAAACTTAAAAAGTACATATAATTTGAAAAAGTCACATTGGTACTTGCCCGGATTTGAACCCCCGACTTCAAGCACGATAGGCGAGGTGATAGCCACTGGGCCACCACGAAATATAAACAGTCATTCCTTTTCTACCCTTATCATCTTCCATACAGTCCATCCATCGTTTCTATGGTTTCCCCAATTTTTCTAGCCATCTACATTCATACAAACCTAGGTTTTTGTACGATAAGCTCACTTGGGTGGCTGTATTAGACGGGAATCCACAAACAGGCTTTGTGCTAAGCAGCTCTCAACTCAGACTCATAGGACAGCGGCTTTCAGAGGCAGTTTCCGATGCGATTCTTCTAAGGTGTGTTATAATACTTCACCATCATTAAGAGTACTAGCCACCATCCATACATTCAGATCAAGTTTGCGGCAGTGTCTGACGGATGCCCAACGGAAACTAGATCCATATCTAGTTTCCGTTGGGCATCCATCAGATATTGGCATTAAGTGTAAATGGTTACAATTAATGTAACACACAGTAAGTGTAAGCATTTACACTTAATGTGTCAACATTAACACTTAATGTGTCAACTTTATAAAATGCCTACAGTATTACAGCCCACTAGTCTGAAGATATGTCCCGTCCGGATTTTTGCGACATACCCAACATCGGAACAGCCATCCGCTCCGGATTTTTTTCTAACATTTTGTATTTTTCCGTTTTTTGTGTCACAAAAACCGCTAAGTGCAGTGCGTCTGTGTTTAAATTAAAAGCCTAGTAGTCAAAGTCGTCAAAAAAAATCAAAGTGCGTCTGTGGGTCCGCCCGAGACCGAAATATTTATTTTTTAATTCAGTTCACCGCAGGTCGCCATTACGCTTGCAAAAGCGTGCGCGTACAAACTTTTTGTGAGAAAAATTTAGAAAGTTTTTTTTTTGCGGGATGTGGTTTCTGCTGAAACAAACCATGGAATGGTAAGTGTAGAACTGTTTTTAATAAGTTTTCTTTTGTTTTTCGCGTAAATTCCAGTAGAAAAACGTATTTCAACGAACGCCGTCCGACATTTTTGTGCTGTTTGTTGCACTTTTTTTTCTTTGTTCGAATTTTTTTTTTACTTTTTGTGAATATTACTCATCAAACTGTTGTTATTTACAATGCTACGGTAATTAACAACAGAAACAATGCATTTGATTGAGGTGGTAATGAACCAAATAAAAATCTAATGAAAACAAAAACCTTGACCGCCCAAAAAATCCGCTTCGGATTTTATCAGCAGAGTAGCGGTACTTAAAAAATGGATACCCCATTTTACTAGTTTTTCAGTAGTTGTTCAATCTAGGGACAATTTTTGTTGTGGATTGTGTTTTTCAGCTTTTTTACTTTTAATGATTTGTGGATTTAAAATTTTATATTTTTGTTTCAGGTCGAGTTCAGTTGGGACAAAATCGGTGCCGCATCCATTTTTGGTTTGATCCGTGACCAAATTGCTGTTGTTGTTGTGAAATTGTGCATCTTGCGGGTTAATTTTTGTGTTGTTTTTTTTAACAACATTGTGTTGTGTTGTGTTTTTCCATTAGTAAATATCATTAGCAAGTGGACTGTGAAATAAAATTTCAAATAAATGCTATAGTAATTGTAAACAAAGCCAAATAAACAAAGGCCGTTTTCATGGCTCTTTTTCAAGTGTTTGCATTGTGACTCATATCTCGTAAACTAAACAATTGTAGCAGCAAAAACTGTGTGTGTGATGAGATCAGGTACCAAACTATGTAATACAATAGCACTTTAAGCCACTTGGCCCACAGAGTTCACAGAACTTGAGTGTAAACATAACAATTTTTTGTGCCGCGCCGGCGCCAATTTTTTTGCGGCCAAATTTTTTTTATTTTTTATTTTGAAAATATTGTATGTGGAGGTGTGTTATTTTGATTGATTATTGTGGAATAGGGTGTATTCTTTGAAATAAAATAAAAACTTTGTGAAATAATGGTTTATTTTTTTATTTGTGTACACAAATCTGAGAAAATGGATACATTCCTTTGAAATATGATAGCTTATTTCATAGCAATTCTAACAACATAAGTTTCATACATGGGTCCCATACAAAACTTCCGAGAAATCGGCGTTTTGCTGACGCCGCGCCGATAGCGCGTAATCACCCCCCCCCCTCACTGTCAGATGACCGGCCAGCAAAATTTGACCCGTTCGGACTAGTGGTACCTTTCCATCTATGTCACGCAAAATATTTATGGTACTTACTTTTTCTATTTTACCTACCTAAAACTTATTTTATTATCCTTCCGACTTTTGATTAAATATAATGTTTACTATATCTGCTACTATACTACATACTCGTATAAGTACTAAACAATCACTAAAAGACTTTATCTGAACTTTTGTTTTGGACACTTTATTGTCAATTTATGTTTAGGGACTCATTTATTAATTAATTTTATTTATAAATTAAACTGTTCTTTCCGTCACTTGCCCCTAAGGTATCATTGGTTCGGCGTAATCAAGTCGACACAAGCTATCGCTGAAAAGCAGCTCCGTCGCTATGTCTCGCACGCGAGTCCCAGCATTAACCTGAGCGATGACCATTTTGCAAGGTTGAGTGTTGTGACGCACGCTATGTATTTGTATTAATTTTTTTGCTTTTTATGCTATGCGTAGTGCCTGGCGCAATTTTTTTTTTCTTTCTTTCAATACTCCAAACCTTCCAAACGACCTCTTCCTCAGACTAAGAACTTCGGAGACTATGATAAACTAAAACAATTGCATGTTCCAGTGTGTGTTCAGTTGCGAATATTTACAAGTAGCTGCTATCACTAGTTGATTGAGGCATATTGATTCGCTGGGAAATTACCTCGCCAACAATGCTTTGAGTGCTTGAACGGTGGATATGGTGTGGCCATAGAAATAGTTTTTCATATAAAATAGAAGGAAGGAGTACTAAATTGAGGAGGTTATTTGGGCTCTAGTCCGCAGTAATATCTCAAGATCTCACCCTGTTTAATATAAATAATATCATTCACGACAGTACGTAAGTGCAGAGAATACCTGGTAATAGGATCTTCATAAAATATACTGAAAGCCGGTTACTGTTGGGGTGGATATTGTTGTACGTTACATGATTTATACTAGCGGCTTTTGAACATTTGTATGTAAAAATAAAAAATAAAGTGTTCATTGAAAACTGTGTTCAAAACAACTACATTATATCTTCGACGAAGAGCCTTGCTTGTTATAAACACAAATTAAAATGTATTTTCCACAACCTTTAATTACCTATGAGGCTATTTCTTTTCACAATAAAACCCAGTTAAAACGGAAATAATAAACACAAAACTATTTCAAACTGTTTAAATCCGCTTAGTTTCCATGTCCAGCATTACTTTAACTCCAACCCGCCACTTTGCCCCAATACAACGAAATGATTTCATCACACAGCGATATTGGGGCCTTCGTGGCCAGTGTGCGGTCCCCCAGTCCCCCGAGCGTTGGAAGTACTTGGGGGTACTCGTCACGTCGTGTAATAGATATAACCGTTTGTTACAGCAATGCTACCACCCCAGGAAACTCGGACAAAGCAACCGAGATGCATTTAACCTCTAATTGCATTTACTACACTGAACCAACTTACCCCTTAAATTATGTTTGAAAGGCTTATCTAATAACAAGACCAACTGGAAGTAATGGGATCCGCAAAAAATGGTCTGAAGTAAATGTCGTATTATGTATCTATGAAAAGAGCTTGATGTCGGTCCTACATAAAGTATTTTACGAAGGAGAACAATCCATCTATATTAGGTCTGCCTAGTCTACTGTGATGTAAATCGCACACCGCAGATATTTTAGATTAAGTAAGTTGATCTATCACATAACATAAGTTGTTCTAATCCGATGTATACTACTTTTTTGCGATCATTTCGATTTTTGGCTAATTTTTGCTGTTGTTTGGTATCCATATTTATGGATGGTATAGATACAGTTAAGGGGTCAAAAGTGCAGTCACATTCTACCAAAACAGCAGGGGTATTTTTAAGCAGAAGAGTTTCAACTTTTCACGGTTAGTAGAAATAATCTATTCTTTAACTTCTTCTACAAAAACTAGCCATTTGAGTTTTGGGAGAGTAAGACTGCACCTTTGACCCTTGACGGTACCTAGTTGTTGAACGTTGAACGGCCCCAGTTCAAACCTCGATGTTTAGGGCTCAAGGCGCAAGAAAGTGATATTGTCTTATTTGATTACAAACAGTCATTTAGTAAAGTTGCATTTAACAGACAACTCTACCAGTAGGTAATGTAAAAAACAATTTACGTAGTTTTAATAGGATTTCAATCTCGTTTCCCACAAAAATAAAGTGTCTAACTATGAACAATTTGGTCACATAAAAGTTTGTCAGCGACACAACAAAACTCTTCGGTACTTCGACAGACGCCGTCTCCGACAATAGGCCGAAACAAAGTTGATATCTCGAAGGGTTTCATTAAAATTGACAATGGTGCTTTTAGCGTTGATTGTCCGCTACCCTCGCCTGCCGAAATATTCGCGAAAATCATTAAACGAAGACAACATAACTTGTTTAGACTTTAACTGCGAAAAATAAAGAGTTTACGTTTATTGCGAAGAGCAGATTTTGTAGATTATTAATGTAATCAACGTGCAACATTGTTAGCTACATTTATAACAATGAATTCTGATTATAATTTGATAAACCGCAAGTCTAAGGATAAAAGTAAATGTCTTAGGCTCACCGTGTTCTGAATAAAAGCGAGAATGAAGCTGAAACATCGCAATCCATATGAGATCGTCAATTTTTTCGTGTTTCAGAATAATTTGTCCGTATTGAAAGCAGCAGCTGTACCAGTACATCGCATTCATATCACTTCATGAAAAACTCGAGCGGATAAATGCGATCATTTACTCTCATATATCTCAGCACTCCTTATTGTGAATATCGCGCACGATATTATTGGATGTAAAAACGATTTGCTGCAAAATGTAAGGGCGAGGTCACAGATAAGGAGGTTGAGTTGGGTTTTTGAACCCTGTGGCGGTTCGATGTCGTCGCTCCCTTTCATCGCTTATTTTTTTCTGTTACGTTGATAGTTTCAATATTTTTTGTCGGCTTTTAAAAAATATGTAATAATACATTAAATAATAGAATAGAAAACATTTATTCGACAACACAATCACAATAGTAACAATTACTAAGTAACAGGGAAGAAAAGTAAAAAAGTACAAACAAGTTGAAGTAGAGCTGTGCTGGACGTGCCCACTCCGAAAGGGTTACCAACTGGTATTTGCTGGGCGTCAGACACCCAGCGCTAATTTTCAGTTGGCACCCCGCTAGCATGGTAAAGATATCTAAAAGTATTGTGACTAGGCCCTGTAACCCGGTAACCTAAACACGCGTTAGGGCCGCCCGCATCTACCTACTTTTTAACTTTCGTTTCTTTCTACTTTTGTGATTCTTTTCTCTAATCTGAGTTAAATATTATATTTTTTATTAAAATTATTTTAAATCTTACTAGGTACCTACCAATTATTAATCTCATAAGTAATCATTTCATAATGATGTTTTTTTTCTAATTATATAATATATGTAAATAGCTAAGTACATAAGTAAGTAGATAGCCTAGCCTGGGAAACTACCTACTAGTTTCTTTTTAAAACCGAGCCTGTGCCCGAGCGTAGGTAGGTGACTCGTGTGTGACTTTATTACCCTTTCCACTTATTTATATTTATTGATCCATGTATTTTACTCGGTGGAAAAAGCGAAATACCTACCTATTAAAAAAAGAAACAAATTACGTATTATTAGGTAAGGTATATATTTTTTTTATTGTCTTGCCTTTCGGAGGTTCCGGGTAATTTAAAAATGTTATCTCTGGGTGCGTTATAAAAGAATTCAAGCAACCAAAAACAGCACAATATAGGCTATAATTGCTCTCTGACATATTAAGTAAGTAAGCAGTTGTACGTATTTGAATAATATATTCATAAATCGCACGCTTACTTACAAAACCAGCACACCGTTCCTTCGTCACAGCGGCGCGTCCGCGACTGGTAGTATAACGAGTGTGGGCTGAGCTCGAGTCACGTAGGCATTACTCACGTTCCGACCGTTTGTATGAAGATAGAATACTGTATATATTTTTACCGTGCCTCTAGTGACTCACGGACGTAGGTAAATAAAATAGATAATGAATATAATGTTAACGTGTTAGTGGCATTACTGTGATTTGCAAAACAAAACTGTCTTTTAGATAATAAATCCAACCTGAAATAAATATTTCTTACTCTAATCTCGCTTCATTAACTCACCAAGCCTTTACACTAATCTAGAACAATACTCACGTAGTGGTAAACAATCCTTGTGCTTGCAAACCTTCATGCACAGAACATTCCCGTGCACTCCACGGCCGCACAAAAGTTCTACAAACGTGGCAACATTCTGCTAATACCATGCAAACGGTGGCGGTGGCCTGTCCTGCATTGCAAACAAATGGATCGGAATAGTTTTTGTTCATAAACAAAAGTTCTGTGCACATAAAATATTGTGTATCAATAAATAAATGTTTGTTTCACCGCATTTCTAACTTTTAAATAATATTTAATTATATAGTTCGGTAGGGGTACCAAATAGGGCAGAACACATGTACTTCCATTGGTTCAGTACTTCAGTAGTACCAAATGGACCCGAGATTTGCGTCATAAGACATCCTAATTAATAATGTTGTAATTGATTATTCTACTTAACAAATCTGATGTGTGGGCATTAATAAATACAATTGAATATTCAGCTCATAATTGGGTTGTTGAATTTAAAAAATATGACGATTTTTTTAATGTATTTCGAAACTTTACATAACTTAAATTATATTGTCGTTTCAAAAAACTCTTAAATATTTTTTTTTCAATTTATTATAAGCAATTGAAAATCGATAAAATTTTGAAAAGAACCACGTGACTACAAACGGGCCACAATGAGTCGCCATGTTGGTGACGTCATAACGTTCAAGGAAATCATGATACTATAGTGTCAACTACACGTAGATTGACTAAAATATCCGAAAACTAGTGCAAACATATTAATAAACAACAGATTTTATTTAGTCATGTGTGATAAAGGATTTATAAAGGCTAATGTCGATAATATACCCACCTGATGTACGAATTGGAAGTTTTGAGCATAAATAAAGTAGTCGTAATGAATAATACGTGAGAGTGGACCGGTGTTAGTTATTTTTGTTTACCAGGTACATTAGGAAACATAATTGTCATAACGTAATCGTTTTTACATATAGGTAGGTGATATTGGTGTAAAATAAAAAGTAAACAAACACGATTGGCGCGAAACTTTGACTTTGGATATCAAAAAACTTCATTAGATACCACTAAATATGATACACATACACATCAAATTTTTGGTAATTCCCATTATTTACATATCCCTTAATAGAGGAGCTCGTGGCTAAATAAAAACAGCCGCGCTGTTCGATCATTAAGGTTAAGCAACGCTTGACGAGGTCGGTCCGTGGATGGGTGACCATTTCAACATACCGTGTTTCCTCCGTGCCTCGGAAAGCACGTTAAGCCGTTGGTCCCGGCTGTCATTTGAAGATCCTTGACAGTCGTTACGGGTAGTCAGAAGCTTGAGATCTGTCGCCAGTCTTGCCAAGGGGTACCGTGTTACCCAGTTACTGGGTTAAAGGCTAGGCAGATTGACAATATCCCTTAATAATATTGAACACTAATGTCTATATTATATATTTACAAACACTAAAAAGTTTGTAGAACAGAAACATAAAAATATTAACTTGGTAGATTTTCGTTACACTAATTCTTCCGTAAATATCTCTTAAATACGTCGATCGATTCTCACAATTCAAACAGAAATGTTAGTTTTACGCATATATCTGTCATTTACGGGCGTTCTCAGTAGTTCGGTTTATTTAGTCCGGTCACCGGACTGGTGAGACTTTTCGTCTCAGTAGTTCGGTGATGCAATACGACCGGACTATTGAGCCTGATAGTTCGGTATCGATATCGGACCTGCACTTGTGTAAAAGGTAAAAGGAAAGACTGAAATGTCGACATGTAATACGATATTTTTTACTTCAAATTTTTCAGCAAAGACATCTACTTTTTCAAACAAGCCAAGTACAACGTAATTTTATACAAAAATATTGATACATCTATTTCGGCTTATGTTAACTGCATCTGAACTTCTTGAATAAAATCGTCATTTCTATATTTACTCTGCTTCTTTTCGACATTGCTTTTCCAAATCTTTTTATTTGTTCAACCTTGAAATTTGCGAGTTTGTCATCGTCCTTCAGCACGTTCAAAATACGCAACAAATTTGATTTGTATGGATCAGTCCATTAAGTGTAAAATTCCAGGATTCTACAACATAGTTGGTGCGATGGCGCTCAGCAAACTCGCACCATATATTTATAAAGTCAGGCTTCATCCATGTTTTTTGAAAATATCTTTTGAATTACATTAATTTTTCATCTTGAATAGTCATTTCGTTTAATGAAATATGTGGCCATCCTGTAATTTAAGTACAGGTAGCAATGGCAGTATGCAACACAAACTGATGATACGCCTATAATTTCTTGAGTTTAGTCCAATTGCCTTTGCCTTTCGATATAAAGCATTTCGAAAATGAAAAAAACAACCAATAATGGTCACATTTTTGAAAGTTGTCAACAATGCTTTTATGGCGGCGCTCACAAAGTCAACATGAACTTGTTCCGGTACCCAACCTGGAACCTATGATTGTATTAATTGAAATGCAATCTAGTAAGCTTTTACACTCTTGCGTGACATGAAGATGTATGCTAATGGAATAACATTCGTGCTTTCAATGCTACTTCCCATGTCTCCATGAATGCTGTATAGTTGCGGAAATGATCTGGTGATGCCTGAAAGGTACCATCCATAAAAAATTGTTTCAGGGATGTCAAAATTGAACGTGCTACTTCACTACAGAATATTAATTTTAATTGTGTGTGTGTCATAGAAATCTGCAAATAAATATCTTGAAATTGTTTTAGCACCTCAACGTCTTCATAATTATTAGTATGTATTTTAGTGACTTCCGTAACCGAATAATTTTTTTATTATTTTTAAACATTTAAAGATTCACATAAAAACATGAAACAATCTCTGGTATCTGTAAATGTATGTACTAGAAACCAGAGATTGTTTCATGTTTTATGTAAATCTTTAAATGTTTAAAAAAGCCCTGATTTTTGTTAAAAAGAACACCATATATCTCAATTACGGGCGGTTTTTTTCTTTAATTTTTATTTTATTAGGACGCCCTGTTATTTCCAATCATTACAGAGTTCGTTTCATCGTCATAGATCGTTTTTTTTAAATGTATACCGTTTGATTTACACGGCGGTCACAGCAGTGAAAAGAATTTAAAAAGTTCTATACAAAAGTTTAAAGGCTTTTCTATTTTATTTTTTTTTTAATTTTTAAGTCGATCAAATTAAGCGTAAAATGATAAAATGTCGACCTTTCAGTCTTTCCTTAGTACTGCAGGTCCGATAATGTTACCGAACTATCAGGCTCTGTAGTCCGGTCGTATTGCATCACCGAACTGTCGAGACGAAAAGTCCGGGACCGGACAAAATAACCGAACTACTGAGAACGCCCCGTCATTTAAGTATAAAATAATGAATATATCACCATAAACAAAAAATCATGTTTTCAAGTTACGTAATTATACAACAATGTCAACTTTGCTCGAAAGTTCGCTTAAAAATTTCGTATTCTCAGTCTTTAATGATCAAAGTAAGAATTTAATACGAATCTAATACTAAATTAGAACAAGATAACAACAGAATTAACACATTATAATTGGAATCTAGTTAGACATAGAAAATTGCTCAAATTTAGTAGATTGCTAGGTACTAGGGGCTATTGCGCGAATCACGTTTAATTGGGATCTTTTTGTAGTATTCGTACATAATGGTACGAAGCAAGCTCGATAACTTTCAAGGTTCGATATTTATGATCAATATATTCGATATTCATCAATATATTGACGATAATAACAAGATTGAATCGGTTAAAAGTCAAAACACTATGGCCGATTTCTGAATTAAGTATTCGACGCTAAGTACGTGCTGATCTCGATTTAAGCATCTGTCACCCTTGATCATCTGCCACTTTAAGTTTTCTGCGATGCTGAGCAAGGTTTGAGTATACGTAGTCAAGTCATGCCAAAGTATACCTTATGTCATACAAAAAACCTTCATCGACGATCAATTGGGTTTCACAACTGAGAAAAACACATTTGATCATTCTCGAATTCTCAAAGCTTTCTCAAACCGTTGTCAACGTTACATCATTAGTGTAGCCAGCTTGGGCGCCTTTTTGCCATTTAGGTTACTCGGAAGGGTGCCGAAGCGACCAATTTTACGAGCGGCGCTAATTAGGCTACCTCCAAATATGGCGATTTTAGGCGATTTCGGAATGAGACTATCCAATACAATATTATCTGAGCAATTATGTAAACCAAAATGCTTTTATCAGTTCATCACTATTTTTCATTATACTTCAGTCGCAACAACACAGGCAAATAAAGAAATGCTGAATGTTTTTTTATGTGGAACCAATAATGATTATTGTTTAGTGAATTCATGGTCGTCTTGAGTTTTTTATAAATGGAAAAACTAAATTTTCGGCGACTTGGGGCTCGTCGAATCTGGCTACACTGGTTACATTTGGCAGTTGATAGTTGACAAGCCTGTGCTTAAATGGTGATCAACCGAAATAAATACAAAATAATATATAAACTTATAAAACGAGTGACGAAGAAGACCTTGTCTTCCTTGGAGATGCTTCCAAGAAGACCAATGCGTGGAAGAAGAGTGTTTGCCCTGAATTATCGAAAACATCAGATTGGATGCAAATATTTTACACCTTATAGATCTCAGATGCTCGAAGAACGGATGGTCAATGGGTTAAGTTCTGGAGTGGCGACTGCGTGGCGGAATACGCAGCGCTTTAAAGCCTCCCTCTGTAGACCGATGACCTGGTTAAGGTCACGGAAATCCGATGTATGAAAGACGCATAGGACCGGTTGATTTGGTGACGCTGGAGAAGTCCTGTATCCAGCAGTCTTTCGGCAGAAATGATGACGATGATGAGTGAGATCTTCAAGAAAAATATTCAAAATGTGCCAGTTTTTGTGTTTGTGGTCGCCAGTACCTTTTCCTGCGCGAAAACCGACAGTTATCCAACAGGAATTATGTATAAAGTTTAGATGGACCGGTCATATGATGCGCGATAGCCAAGGGACATGGAGAAAAGTGACAAAATGGTACACAAGATATGGGAAAAGAAGCCGTGGACGACAGTGTCATAGATTGAAATGGGATATGGGAAAGACCTCTGGTCCAAGATGTAGGCAAAAAGTGTAAGCGATGGTGCGCTGTGGTGTTGGCGAGTAGCTCAGGACAGTCCCTAGTGGAAACTGTTAGTGGAGGCCTATGCCAAGCACACTGAGATTAGGGAAATTTTATAAACTATAAACATGTATTGTATAGACTTCAGTTTTATATCTCTGATTTCAGAATAAAAGGCTTTGTGATTCCGTTTATTTATTATTATACCTATTATTTAATATATTTATTTTTTGTTATTATATCCTAGGTTCTAATTCTGGTCATTGTGTTTTTCAAAGTATATCCTTCCAAATATGTTCAACCATTGAGGTGTGATTAACAAATATCCAAACATACAGACTTTCATACCTATATAGAATAGCCTACCTTTAAAATAAATGTGGGGAGAAGCCCTCTATTGTGGAGTCTATCTGATAAACCGTTTATCAAGCGAATCCATCAATTATATTACCCCCTATGAACTGTGGAATAAACAGAAACCAAACTTATCCAATGTAAGAGAATTTGGAACGATAGCTTATGTAAAAAACCTGACATCTTTGAAAAAGTTGGATTCTAGAACGCAAGGTTATATGATGATTGGGTACGCTAATGGATTTCGACTTTGGGATGTAACAAAGAGGAAGGTAATTGCAGCACGAGATGTGAAGAGTTCCACTTATAAAACCTGAACCTATTATTAGTACTTAGTAGGATCCACAAGACAAGAAGAGGTTACAACGATGAAATTGTGAACAGAATTTGCCTTTTTTATGATACGATTTTGGTATCAGAACAAAAAAAGTTGATAAAAACAACATGACAAGTCTCATTTATTTATTATTTTGCAAAATAAATAGGTAGAACACAGTACTCCTTCATAATATCCGACACATATCCAATGGCACCGACCCTGGCTAATATTGTTTATCTTCAGAGGCTGTTCGATGGCTAGCAAAGCCTTCGGTCTTGAAAACACAGGTAACTCATTAAAAATTGCATCACAATAGTCCACATTTGTTGGTAAATCACAATTGCAATAAGATTCAAATGCAGATGCATTAAGGTAATAATGTACTACGCACTGCAGATGTACAAGTGCCCTCTTGAGAGATCTTGTGAAATTCTGAGTAAAATATTCTGTAGTTCTATGAGGTATCACAAGAACCAGCAACTGCTCGCTCTGAACACATTTACTTCTAGTAATTATAAGCTTAAATTCTTGATTTTGGCAATAACAAATTACATTAGATGATATTATTTTATTTCGATAAGACATCTTTGACAAAATAAATACGGTTGCCATGACAATATTGAATATAGAAAAAAAATATATTGAAGTGAAGACTAGTACCTACGATCCATTTCATAGATTCATAATAAGGTTGGATACATTTCAGATAGGTATCTTTTAAATTGCTTAAATATGAAAAATCAAGTTTTTAAAGATTATAACATCTTTAATAACTTGTTTGTTTAAATCTTGAATGAAGAAATATATAACTAACGTACTTTTTACAGCTGTATAAAATTTATATTAGTAAATTTATTCCAATCTTGTGATGTCTCGGATTTATTTTGTAAAATGGAACGTAAGGGTGAAAGAGAAAGTGAATGGAACTTTGACAGATCCATAGATAAGTAGGTACTTATGTAGTTACTTAACTGATCTAGGTAGATTCTCAATTGTGAAACGTAAAATACTCAAACGCTTCCTAAATTATTTGACAATACTCAACTGATTATTGCTGCTTTACTTAAATCAGAAACCGGTGTGCTACAATGAGTAGAAATGAACGTTGTGACGTCACACGGGCTCGGATTTGTTCGGCAAACTATCGGGGTGTTTGCGGTACTGGATTCAAAAAAATATTTTCAATTGCATTTTACTTTGTAATTACAGTGAAAAAAAAAAAACTAAAAATAGTTTTGTATGGAAACTTATATATGATCTTTTCATTTTTAACAAAAAAAAATTGGTTCAACAAACCAATTATGTTAGTGCCAATAAATATTTCATACTTATCGCGCAAGTTTATTAAATAGTATTATAAAAAGGTAATATTTTTATTATTTATTTGTGTTTTATAGTGATCCGATTACAATAATTATATTACTTACTGATAAAACAGTTTCACTATTGCTAAGTTAAGTCTACTGCGATCGCGGACCAATCCTTTAAAAAGGGAGTCCAAGTCCTGCCATCTCTTTCTGGCCCATAAACCTATTACATATCTCACGAAATATGACTTGTGCCACAGTTTGGACGACGCTTTACGTCATAAATACTGCTTTACAGCGCAACAGCGCTACAACGCAGCGCTTGAATAAACTTTGATTTATACGCCTTCTACCGGGACAGAGACGCTAACTGAAAAACAAAGTAATTTGTGTGACGTTTTTTCATAAACATAGTAATTTCGTAATTGGTTTGCGCGTAGATTGCTTTTCATACGTGTTTGCGATCTTTTTCGAGTTTATGCAAGTTTGTTTGTTTTAGTCGCATGTGAGGTAGCACGTGTTTGTTTTATTGCAGTTACCGTTGTGACTGGCTTGCACAAGTAATAAAAGTAAAAGTACTTGGTTATACGACATGATGCTTTTTGCTAAATAAACTTGTACCTACTTAACCTCAAGCGTGAGTTAACTTGCTAAGGCCCAGTTTTTTTATCCGTGGTTAACTTAACAAAGGGTTAAAAATACTAAACAATAGTTTAAAATATCGGCAATATGCGTTTTTCCATTAATTACTCGCGGACGCCACGTACCCGCGTAGTCACCGTTCCCGTGGGTATACAGGGATAAAAAGTAGCCTATGTCACCCGGGAATAGTGTAGCTTCCCAACGGTGAAAGTATTGATGAAATCCGTCCAGTAGTTTTTAAGTTTATAGATTAGCTTAGTATAGAAGTATAGAATAGCTTCTGAAATGGGCAAATAAGTTGTAGAGTTTATTATTTAACCTTTTGCTAGACTAACAATTGATGAATAAACGTGCTTTAGGAAATTTGAAACCATTGGTTAGCATAATAAACCATTGGTTGAGTTAGCTACGGATAAAAATCTGGGCTTTAGTCAGCAGTAACTAAGAAGACATTACTTTCTACTCGCTGACATCCATTGTACAAGACAAGTCAGAGTTCGGAGGTAAATGACACCGCCGTGAAATCGTAAACCTTCCACAAATCAAAGGAGTTCAAAGGTTTTATTTCGGTTCGTTGCACAGTTGCTTTATGCAGAATTTTGCTCTTTCTCTAAGTAGTGGGTCATCTGAAGCGCAACTCAAAGCGACTTCGATTGCCTTCGCGACACTCCGCTTTTCAAATATATAGTCTCGTAGCGCTACGGTGCTACGACGCTACGCGATTGCTACGGCGTAGCGCGTAATATTAGTTTGTAATATTATCATCGCTTTGTGGATTATTTTAGGATTTATTAAACGTGGTTACAGGGTTGAATGTTTTAATATTGTAATCGAATACACATAATATAATTGCTATATTGTAACTTTTTTAATAAAGTATTTCATAAAGTCAGGTAAAGTAAAGTAGGTTAAAATTAGACAAAGCAGTGACTGCCACATTAGGTACTTTTTAAAAGTCTAGATATCTGTTTATTTTCCCTTAGCAAACCATTGTAACGTGATAAAATGTTACAGAAAAAACAACGTGAACAACTTTTAATAACAAATTATTATTTTAATAACCCTCATAAAACCTATAACAAATAGGTTAACATCATATTAACACAAATTGTATTAAGTCCCGAAAATTCAAGTACTGTCACGCTCAATATGTTTCAATAGATTATTCAATTTCAAATGCAATTTGTCCGTCCATGATGTGTGAAAACGATTTGGCATTAAAATGTTTTAGTAAACAAATGAGGGTAGTTATTGAAAACGTTCAGGCAGGAAATAGGAATGCCGTGACCACCGGGACTCGTCACGCGGTAACTGTGTCATCTGACCGGAATTGATTTTAGCTCTATTTAGTGTTTAGTCGGACGAAAGTTTGCGGATTGATGCTCAAATTCAAAATTTGTTCGTTTTTCACCTACTTATAAAATTTCAGAAGCTATGTGTACGGTTCCAATTTATCGTTTCCTGTGGACAAAAATAATTCGCCGAGCTAATACGTACTTAATCAGTTGTCTATCAAAATTAAGAGAGAATAAAAACAAGATGGGTTTTTATTTTTTGTGTCTTATTTAAACTATGCAATAACTAGACAAATAACTTAACTCTACAAATAAAATCACTTAACAAATAAATTCACGCCTATTTTCCCATAGGGGTACGCAGAACGGGCGGCCAGATTGTGCACTCTGTCCGCCCAGCGACGGTGGCACAGTGCTCACGTGCTGCCGTGAACTGTGAGGCTCAGGGGAGACGCCTCGCAGTCGCACCAGGGATATGCCCTAACAGGCGTTGAACAGAGGTGGTTCTAGGTGGGTCGTTTAAGAGATAACGTGATCACCGGGGAAGTTTTAGTGAGGTAAAAATCCCACACTCCCTAGACTTTTCCGCAAAGGTCAAGGCGCCTTTTGAAGGATACAAAGAAAAAAAATGTTATACTCAGAAACTTCAGAACACCGCATATTACGATCTTTATGTTCATTAATCTGGTCATAAAAAGCACTTACCAACAATGATGAAAAACTAATTCGTTATTTTAAAAGTGACTCTTGCAAGCCACCTAACATCATCATCTGCCTGCCCTTATCCCATGTTACTTGGGGTCGGCGCAACAAATTTTCTTGTTCCATACCATCCCGTCCCCCAAACCTAACATGCATGGTGATAATGCGACAGTCCAAAGTTGCGGTTTTCTGAATGCTCGATCATAATTACGTAATTAACATTGTAAATTAGTGTTAAAGCAGAATAAGCCCAAAATGCCGATTCGACTAATGCCAATGCATTAATTAAAATATCCCTAATGAATAGACAAATAAGCCTTTGTGTAGGTGGTATTTAATGTAGCTGTAACTACTCTAGGGATGTGAAATGAAAAGTATCGATAATTTACTAATTAGTCGGAATGAGCAACGTTTAGGAATCATTAAAGAATATTTTAAAATCGTAGTTTTTTTAGTTATCAACAATCCACTGGATACAACAAGCACAGAGCCGGCTGAGGGATGAAGGTGACGCTTGTGGGAGGCCTAACCAGCATTAGACGTCTTTCCACTGAAATGTTGATAGTCCCCTTACTTTTGGTTTAACCACAGATAATATAGTACTAGCATACCGATGCCTCATCCTATAGAAAGAAACCGTGCAGACGTAACTAGCGTTTTTCGTATGATTAGGATGATTAGATCGCATTCGGTTCCGTTCCACAGCTATAGATGGTGTTAACAGCGACTTGCAAATAAAAGAGTTTTCTCGGTTCTGGACTATTTTTTCTTTAGATACAGTGACGATTTGTTTTATAGTATTTTACCAAAATGTACCAAATGTGTACCAAAATGTGTTACCATACAAATTTAAAATGGCATGCCTCAGAAATTTAAAACCACACCATCTATTGGAATAAATTTTAAGGGATCCGTTGAAATAAATCTTTAAAATGTGAATTAAGAGCCTAATATTCCATAATTTTGTGCTTATGAGAGTTGATTAAACGAGAATACAATTTTTATGATCACTTCTAGAAAATGTTAATTTTACACACAATTCAATAACAACTCGATGCATATCGCGCCATCTAGTGGCATTTATTTCAACCAAACTTTATTTGTTTGCGCTGGGACCCCGTGGTATAACTTAGTAATTAGTACCAAAAATGATTACGGTTTTTTCGAATTTGAGGAAGAGTTATCGTCACAGGAACATACATCATAGCTATAGTCCCCATAGATATTTAATAAAATATCGATTAGATTGAGTATTGTGTAAAAATGTATACACATATCATTATTAATGTTTCGATGGTTGGACCCAAGTCCTCAACAACACTAATGTTGTACAATTTACTTTGTTTTCGTTAATTCGTGTGTGTGTTGATTGTTTTTGTTTCAAACTAAATAACTGGAATGTTATTGCTCAACGCTGGCTGATAAATTGCCTAATCTAACTGGCACGAAGGCTGATGGATGTATCTACATTATCCCCAGAATACCAAATAAAATACTTTGCACCAAGTCCTGTCGAACTTTTATACAACCTTGGTCAACAAAATGGATGGAAAAAGTATTTTATCCCGAAATAGATGATTAATTATCTGTGAAAGGATGCTTATAACAACAAATGTTAATTGTGCCGGTAAAGTCTTTGACGGTTGGCAACCCACGAACAATTAAACAACAAAACAAGAATTATAAATAGGTTTGAAGAGGTTTGTAATACCGAAGAACCTTCAATTTGTTAAAGATTTAATTAAGAATGAAACAAGCCAAAGAGAATTTTATGAACAATGATGTAAATGGAATAGGTATACTTTTAAGTGGCAAGAGAAGGGTCTACCCTTCTCTTGCCACCATAACTTCTGTTTTTTTATCTAAGAGACAAAATTGACACTTGCAAATGCCAAATTACTACTTTTAAGGCTTATTATATTATTATACCTCATTAGGCTTCCTGAGGTATGTTATATATAATTATTGTAGTCTCAAATACTGAATAGGTCTGAAAGGGCACTGTATTAGGTATGTAACATACCTCAGGAGGCCTAATAAGTCCTAAAAGAAGTAATTTGACATTCGTTTGTGTCAATTTTGTCTTTGAAATAAAAAAACAGACTTTAGTTCAGAGTTTTGTCTCGCGCTATGGCAATGTTTTTCATTTCGGTTTTCAGTCTTCAGTTACCCAACGTCATACCTTTTCCTAGAAGACTTTCGGGATAGTTTTAATTGACTGTATGAGGTTCAGAACGAGTTGAGTATTTTATAATATCAAACTATAATTTAGCCTGAAAACCTATCAAAATTTGGCATTCAAATAGGATGATAGGTTAATATAAGATAGCTTGATCCCTGCGACATATGTCACACTGACGTATACGTTGTTGTTACGTTATTGTTAGCTTGTCAAGCGCTATTGTTACTGTATTGATACTGACAGCTGTCGCAGAGATTAAGGTATCTTTTATGAAGTATAGAGTATACCCATATTTTGCTTGGCAAGGTTTTGGCATAGTGGGGTTAAGCTCGCGCATAGTGCGTGAACTGACCAACCACCATAAATAGCGAACGGAACGTAGACGTGACGCGATTGTTCTGTCGATCCTTGTGTCAACTGACCAACCATTCGCGAGCTCGGAACGGTGCTAAACGTTCCCCGCGTCCCGCATTGTAACCAAAGAGACCTAAAAACGACTCTTGCCAAGATACGTACCGACAACTTCAATACCCATGGAATAGTGGGTGAGTCTATAGCCATCGACCAAGAACTAAACCATACTCTGGGCTGCTGACTCTGACCTGGCAAAAAAACTTAGAACAACACACTCTGCAGTGGCACTAGCGGCCACTTACCAACGAGGCAGTAATTCAATCTTTCAGTTTATATACTGGATTGTGGAGGTCGGATAGGCAGTAGACTCCATGTACAATTTAAAATTTAAAAAATCAAAGATTGCCCGATACAGTTTTAATTCATGCTACATAATTTATCTAGTACTAGACACGCTTCGATCGACAATCTATTGAATACGTAATTATGACACGATATCTTGCGAAAACACCCCGATTCAAACAACCATAACCATACATAACCTTTGAACGGCTGAATCGATTTTTATCAAACATAGCTAAGAACACTCTTGATAAAGTCACCTTTCAAAAAAACTATAAGAAAATCGGTTCATCCGATAAGGTGCTATGATTGCACAGACAGTTACACAAAATACACAAACACACAGGTACACACGTCAAACTTATAATATCCCTCTTTTTCCGTCGGCGGTAAAAAATATTTTCACCGTGTGTCTTCTCACTAATAATATAACTTTAACTACGAATTTCGCTATAAAATATGAACACTAAGTTCTGTCAAAAGAATGTCAGTTGTTGTCAATAAAGCGCATTCAACTGCTCACTGCCGCCGTTTTATTAATTGTACGTTATATTGTCCCTACCATTAATCGTTAATGATATACAAATTTACAGTTTCTTTTTTCCAGGTTCCATATTTTAAATAACACATCAGTCCTACGTTAATTTCTGCAAAGTGTGTTCAGACCGTTGTCCAGGACATTAAAAATCCGTACATTGTTGCCCGAAGTTATTTGTATCCATTATCATTGCTGCCGATCAAGATCAAGAACATTACAACAAACAAACAAAATACCAAAAAAAAAAATATCTGCCCCCCAATCCGGCTGTTCACCATGGGGGAAGAAGACCACTACCCTCCAACCAAAAATAACAACAACAAAAGGACATATCAAAACACACTTAAAATTTGCACCTATAATGTACGATCCCTATCATCGTTTGAAAGATATCTTGAATTAGTCTATGCTCTTAAAAATATCAACTGCGACATAATAGGCCTGTCAGAAGTCAGACGAGTAGGCTGTAACATTGAGGAATACCAGGACTATGTCTTATGTTATATGGGACAGACAAAGGATCTACACGGAGTGGGATTCCTCATTAAAAAAGAGCATAAAAACAAAATAACTAAATTTACGGGCATCTCAGAAAGAGTAGCACTCTTACAACTGGAATTTGAAAACTTTCCGATCTCTCTGATACAGGCTTATGCACCAACAGAAAGATCAAATGAGGACGAAATCAGTCAATTCTACGACGACCTAAATCAAGCCCACTCTCTAATAGACGATACATTTCTGGTAATTGGAGATTTCAACGCAAAAATAGGCCAAACAACTGATAATAACCAAAACATAGGGCGATTCAGCTTCGGTGAGAGAAATGAAAGAGGCGAAAGGCTATTAGAATATGCCTCTGAATACGAATTAGCAATAATGAATACGTTTTTCAGAAAGAAAAATAATAGAAAATGGACTTGGATATCTCCGGATAAAAAAACTACTAATGAAATCGATTTCATAATGACAAATGTTCCAGGAGTTGTAACGAATGTTGAGGTTATTAACAATATAAACTTTTCGTCTGATCACAGACTTGTGAGAGCTACTCTTACACTAAAAACACCAAAAATGTCTAGAAAAACTTCAGAAACACGATAGGCAGACCCAAAACAAGCGAGGAAGTTGACCAATATCTGAAAAATCTTACTGAGATTATGGAAACTTCAGACAAACTAAGGAAAGTTACCGACGTACACACGTACTATAATCAGCTTGAAAACATCATACTTGATAGCCTAAAAACACAACAGGAAACAGCAATCAAAACGCATAAAATATTCAACAAGGACACGGAACTATTAATAAAAAAACGCACAGAATTAATAAGAACAACGAAATGAAAAATGAACTTAGTAGATTGTACAAAACAACAAATAAATCAATAAAGAAAGATTACGGCAACTACAGATACAACGTCATAACAAAATATTAAGATAACTTCAGAAGTACAAAAAGAGCATTCAAGGAACTAACCACACATAAAAAATGGATACATAACCTTAACCACGTCTCAGAAGGAACCAAGACAAGGAAAAATGTGATCGACCATGCAACAAATTTCTATAGAAACCTGTACAAGAGAAAAGACTACGATATCACTGAAAGCCAAACAAGCAATCAAATAAAAACTAATACTGTCCAACCAATCGATGAAAGAGAGGTTTACACACACATAAGACAATTAAAAAACGAAAAAAGCCCTGGCCCAGATGGAATCAGCAATGAAGCTATAAAAATGGGAGCACCAGTCTTACTATACTATCTAACTCAATTATTTGATCTGATCCTGAAGACAGAGACAGTTCCCAAAAAATGGTGCTCGTCAGACATCATTCTACTTTTTAAAAAGGGCAATCCGCAAGACATAGGAAACTACAGGCCAATCAGTCTTCTAATAAGCACTTACAAACTCTTTGCCTCAATAGTACTCAAACGAATAACCCAAGAAATTGAGAACGCACAACCTATAGAGCAAGCGGGCTTCCGGTCAGGTTTCAGTACTATCGACCACCTACAGACAATCGAACAAATAGTAGAAAAATACAGAGAATTTAACAGGCCCCTCTACGTGGCGTTCATAGATTACAGCAAAGCTTTCGACAGTATTAGCCACAGCTCCATCTGGATGGCACTTAGCTCGTTAAAAATTGACCAAAAATATATTAACATAATAAAAAACGTGTATGAAAACAGCACAAGCAAAGTAAAACTTGAGACCAGTGGAGATCCCTTCAAAATAGAACGAGGTGTAAGACAGGGTGACCCACTGTCACCAAAACTTTTTATAGCGGTTCTTCAAGACATTTTCAGCAAAATAAATTGGGCACAAAAAGGCATACTGATAAACGGAAAGCACCTCAATCATCTAAGGTTTGCAGACGACATTGTGATACTGGCTGAATCACCTAAAGATTTAGAGGAAATGGTAACGGCACTCGATCAGGAAAGTAAAAAAGTCGGACTTAATATGAACATAAATAAGACAAAAGTAATGACTAACAATTATAAAAGACCAATACAGGTAAACGGACACATAATAGAATATGTTGACAATTATATATATTTGGGAAAACAAGTCTCATTCAATGCAAACAGTAACTTACAAGAAGTAACGAGAAGAATAACGTTAACATGGAAAAAGTTTTGGTCGCTTAAAGAGATATTAAAGGGCAACTATAGCCTACAAATGAAAAAAACTGTGATGGACACCTGTATTATGCCAAGCCTCCTATATGGCTGCCAAACCTGGGTATTTACAAAAAATATTAAACGAAAAATAGAAAATACACAAAAAGCAATGGAGAGAAGCATACTACGCATCAGAAAAATACATAAAGTACGAAGCGAGGTGATAAGACAGAAAACAAAGATTACGGATGCACTAAGACAAGCACTAACAATAAAGTGGCAATGGGCTGGACACATCGCACGCTGCACAGATAGAAGGTGGACAATAGAGACCACCAAATGGAAGGGACCAACAGGCAAGAGAAAAACCGGCAGACCAAAGCAACGATGGGCAGACGACATCGTGCAGGAGGTAGGGAGTAATTGGATCGACCAGAGCAAGGATAGAGAAAGGTGGAAAAGGTTGGGGGAGGCCTATACCCAAAGAGGGGTCCATATCCTATAGTAAAAAGATGTAATTTAATTGCTTTTAACTCTAACTAACACTAGATATTAAGCAAATCTATAAAACTTACTAACAACATTTAAATTGTAAATTTAAGGGTTATGGAATAAATGGCTTTATTATTATTATTATATCATTGCTGCCGACTCGGTAAATACTAAAACAAACTCACAGAGCGACGCCCAGGCGTTGAAAATCAACACCATTTAGAAACTTAATGAAATGTATAATGAAAACAAATGACACTCGCAATATGGGTCCGTTCGTCTGAACAACAGAAATCTGTGACCTTTCATTTTGTTAATAAAAGATTGTTTGCCTAAAATCATTGTTATTCCAATTACATAAGCAGAATCCCGTTTTGAAAATATATATATTTTCTGAAGTATTTCAGGAGATTGGATTATATGTGCTGTTTGCATACTAAAGTGCCTACTAGTTCTAAGACAATGATATTTCTAAATACAGTTAATCGTACCCTAAAAGGATTTAGACCGTATTCAATTTGCAATTTAATCATAAACAGCCTATAAGGTGAACAAAACTCTTTAGAAAGCGTATGTTACTGTAAAAGCCCGAACTACGGCAAAACCAATATTTTATAGGTAAAACCTAAGATTTACCTTATTTATCTTATTAGTAAAGATCCGAAATTATTTATGATAATCGCAAATTTCTGGCTTTTAGCAGCAATAGACTTAAAGAAATGAATGTCCAAGTATCTGTGGTAAATCCTAAGATTGTCGTACATAATATACTAATAGATTTGTATCGACAAAATATTTACTTGCGTTTGAGAATTGGATCGCTGACCCTAAGCGAACGATATCTCGACGCAATTCAATTTATACCAAAAGTGATTTTTTGTGCGTTCACATGGACGCAATGCCATTTCGACCGACTTGCACTTGAAATTGTTGATCCCAGAAACATTCACGCCATCAGAAAGCTCCCTAAGACACTATTAACGGCAGCTGCAGCGATATAATAGGTTGGGGAAAAGTCTTTTCGCATTATTGTATGTATGAACTTGTAATAAAATCTCTTTGGCTATACTATTTGTATCTGGCTGGTTTTGGTATCATTGAAAGTTTAAATTTTTAAGAACATAATTCCAAATTCAAATTAGGAAAATTTTTGATTTTCTTTTGTTTTTCGTACAGTCAAGATGAGTGAATCTAATAAAGAAATTCGATACATTTTAAAATTTTACTACAAAAAAGGTAAAAATGCAACGCAAGCCGCGAAAAAAATTTGCGATGTTTGTGGACCTAGTGCAGTGTCTTGCTTGGCGTGTTGATTTTTTGCATTTTGTATATTATTATTTCTCTGAATTTTAAAGTTATTTTTTTCATATTTTTTTATTTTCATCGATTTTAATTCCCGATAAATTTAATCTTCTTTGAATTTTACTTTATTGTATTCTTCTTTCAACTTAATTTTAAGTTTTTTGTAAAAAGTCTATAAACACAAACATTTTTTTGTAATTTTATGAGTATTCCTAAATATAAAAAGGGTGTAGCGGCACCAACATCACCACTTGTTACTAATGATATGACGTCACACAAATCCTGCATCGAGCAAGTGTTTTCGGCGCTATTTGATCACATACAACAGTCCAACATCGACAATAACCATTGAGCAGTTGCCCGGACCAGACACAACACCCGTCTGATCGAAGGAAAAAGGAGGATGTCGGATCCTCCGACATCCTCCTTTTTATGGAGGTTAATGGGCGTTTACACCCTGTTCAACCTACCCCCAAAAGGGGATCTGTAACCTATCTCAGGCATCCTTCTCCATACAAGGAAGAAACGAAGAACAGAACGGAGAATATTCACTATATTTTGATGTCTAGATAAATAAAGAATTTATTATTATGTAATAACATGAACAATAACTACGTATTGTACAACATGGCCGGAGTGTGTTTACTTAACACATGTCGGGCTAGTTTTTGTGTGTGCTAATTAATCGCCATCACCTCTCAAGTGGTCGGGTAAACCTCCAACTAATTGCTAGTGCTGTGAGAACAATGGTTGTATCGGTTCGGTAAGCTTCAGGCGTAAATACCTATACTGCCTACTATATGAAGCAAGATGTTAACAGCGAAAAAATCTTTTTTACTAAAAATAAAAACACTACAAAGTGAAAAATAATTACTTTTTCGGACGTCGGTGTCAAAAAAAGATAAAAGTAAACAGGAACACCGACTTCCGAAAAGAAAGTTACTTTTCGTTTTGTAGTGTTTTGTTTTGGAAGACGGATTAATATATTTTTTTACTATTTTTCTCGTTTTAGTTTTGGTACCTTATTGTACCATGAATATACGCATTTATAAGGATAACTTAAAAACTACTAGTCTGATTTTGATCAAAAGAGAGGGCCACCCGCTTCCAAGTGTACGATTGAGCTGCAATTTTGCACACTCGTTTGTTTCTCGTGTCAATTCAATTTTTAACCCTAGATATAAACTATGTATTGGAGTTTCGAAGTTACTAAACATTCGTCAATTGGACTACGTCTAAAAATTCAAATATCATCAATACCGCTTATCAAATATTTTTATTAGTCACAGGACTCACATAGACATTTTATTAAGAATATCGGGACAGTTGATAATAGTAGTTTATGCAATGGTCATATAATAGGAGTTATTAAAACACGAGCGAGGCGAAGCCGAATTTGATAATATTAACACGCGAGTGTTTTAATACCTAATTATATGCGTTGCATACACTATTTTATCTTCACTCATACAGTTGAAATAAAATAAAAGTGGAAAAGGAAAAATATGCAATATGACGGGCAATTTAGATTCTCATTGCACCATGACTGTTAATGTCAATGAGCCCTTAAGCACCAATAAATTAAAAAGTAAAAGTGTGCTATAAAAATTAAAAAGTTATTTTATGATGCAGTTGTTTGAAAATCGAAGGAAAATGTTGAAATGTAATGGTTTTTTTTTTAAATTTTATCTATCCACGAATATAAAGTACGTGGCAATATTTTTTGAATTCATATTTGGAACATATTACGTTGTGAGTGTAAATAAACATATTTATACCATTGCCCCTCTAAAAAGCTTATTTTATTCACTGAAAACAGTGAATAAAAAGCACTTTTAATCACTGTTTTGGTGTTTGAATTTGGAACACACCAATGTACTAGACGTCCATCTCAATGCGATGTAACCTCCTTGCGCCTCCTTGCGCAAAAAATACTCGTTATACAAACTCCTTCTACGATTTTAATTTTGAGTTTGTTATTTAGGATTTTAATATTGATTTTAGTCTAAGATATTTATTGAATATTTGTTTGGATTGTAATTCTTATATTAATTGCAATGGTATTTAATTAATTATAATTATGTCACGTAACGGAGGTGGTTACCGGTCCCTGAAACACAGGTGCTGTTACCTAGCTCAGGGGTCAGGGTTTCACATTTTATATAAATTTTGAAGGTAATAAACCATTTATTTATTTATTACTCGTAATATTCCTTGTGCTTCTCGCTTAAATCTTTCTTTTTCTCGAAGTCATGGTATAAAATATAGTATACAACTCTTGAATAAAACGGATTTATACCGAGGGCCATGAATCACTTGCGTCGCTCATGATTCTAACACTTGAATCACTCGCAAAGCTCGTGATTCAATCATCATGAATCACTCCCTACGGTCGTGATTCAGTTGTTAGAATCCTTCACTTGCTCTTGATTCATCTATTGGCCCTCGCTTTAAATCCATCTTTTATTCACTAGTTGCATAATATACTATTTTATGATCCGTTGATATAGTTACACGTCTATTGAATAAAACGACACTTTTTGTCTTAACTGTGTTTTAAATAAAATGAGACAGACCATTTTCTTCGAAAACTCGAAGAAAGGGACAATTTAATCAAATGTTTCGTGTCAATTGACATTAATTATAAAAATATCTTTACAGTTAAGGTTTTTTATCTTAATTAGGAAGGTAGAGATAGAACTGAGATCTTAGGGTACCGGGAAGTTTGCAAAACCGACTTTTGCAGAGAGATGCGTAGGCGAGCGACCAAACTGCTGTTAGAAAAATTCGTAATTTAACGGACATAGAGACAGCCCGTTTAGTATACTTTAGCTATTTTCATAGTGTAATGTGGTACGGTATTCTGTTGTGGGGAAATGCCGCCGACATCCAGACTATCTTTGTTTTGCAGAAAAGAGCTGTTCGATCAATTTATAAATTAAGCCCGAGACACTCTCTCAGAGAGAAATTTAAGGAGATTAATGTAATGACTGTGCCTTCTCAGTATATTTATGAAAATCTTTTATATGCCCATAAAAATATAAAATTGGTTAAAAAATACAGTGATATCCATAATATAAATACTAGGAACAAACACAAATTTGTAATACCTACAACAAGGCTCAAGAAAATAGGTGGCTCGTTTAGATGTCAATGTGTACGCTTTTATAATATGCTTCCAAGCCACGTACAAAATCTAAGTCTTAATAAATTTAAATCATTAATTAAACGTAAGTTGTGCCAAAAAGCGTTTTATAGCATTAAAGATTACGTTGAGGATAAAACGGCTTGGGAGTGAGCTGCTCCAATTAATTTAGTTTTTTTGTTTAAATATTTTGCACCATGAAATTTGTTATTAAAAAAAAAAAAAAAAAAAAAAAAAAAATATTTGTTTTCTTGCAATGACAAGAATATTTACTTTTTAAAGTATTACATTATTTTATTTTAATTATTGTGATTGTGAAGACTATGTGGATCATTATTTTGTTTTTTTATTTATCTTAGTTTTTAATCATGGTCTGGCAGTTTGAGTAGTTTATGCGGCCTACCCGAATGTCCTTTCTTTGGTATTGTTCGTCGAATCGTTGAGCTCCTTAAATTCTGAGTTGAGCTGCTCGGTTATTGACAAATGCGTGCACTGACTGGACAGGTCCACTCAATCTGGCTGGTTCTTTCCTCAAAAGACCATTTCAGACATCAGTCTACATGGTCTTCACATGATCGAACCAAGATTTTGTCAGGACTTTAAAAGAGACTGTGACCTCTGAGTTTGTTTCGGCCTTTCTTCTCAGAGTAGTCAGATAGGAAACGCCGACCTCATCTAGTTTAAAAAAAAAATATGTTAGACATGTAAAAGCGTTTGTACAAACCAACTTACAGAAATAAAATCATTTATCATTTAAACATGTGTTTAGTTATTAAGGGTTTAAAAAAGTCTTTTTTTACCCGACTGCCGAAGGAGGGTAATGTGTTTATCAGTCTATGTATGCATTTATGAATGTTTGTTGGCGTTCTAGAGACCAAACCCGTTAGCTGATTTTGATGATTCTTACGTCAATCGACTCGTCTTAACCTAGCGAGTGTCACTGGCTACATCAAAATTGGAAAATAAAAAAATGGGGGATTTAGTGCGCCATATTGTGAGGGCCCAATTTTTTCTTCCAAACACATCGTGGGGGTATCAGGTGAATACAAAAATATATAACACTTAAATGTTTTGATGTATCTAATCCGAAAAAAAAAAATTAATTAAAAAGTTATAAATAAAAAAGATAATTACTTAGATATTTTGGATAAACTTTTTTTTATATGAAAGCTTGTACTTATAATTTTCTCTCAGAGACAAATAAACAATTTTATCTGTTTAGGATTTTAATTTACCTAGATAGAAGCTGCCCAAAGTCCAAACAAACTATCCCAAACGTCGTTAGCAATATATTCTAAAGTTAGACCTTTCGATGATTAGAAATAAACAGTGGCATAAACTAAAAATTGAGCGAAATTATCCAAATCCTGGGGCCAGCATTAAATCAAGGCTTAACAGCTTAGTCTCAGGTTCTGCTTGTTAGACGGCAATTGGTTCCCGGCGGACACACGCGGTTTTTCCGCGGAAATTGGGCTGCCATCTTGTATTTAGTGATGATACGACAGTACGAAATGTTTTTGTAAATTGTAACGGTTAGGGGCCAGGCAGGTAAATTAAACTCTCGAAGAGAGGGTAGATATAAAAATTTATTTTTAAAAATTATTATATAAAATCTAAATAGAAACCCAGCAAGAGGCTGGTGTGAGTTCTCGACATCGAGCGCGTGTTAGGTTCTAGACCGCCGAAAGAAAACCACTATCCTGTAGTTCCAGAACGTAGGTGACTGGTGGCAGCCAGGTAGGTAGGTCGCTCTTCGTATCGGAGGGTAGCAAGCAGGGTTTTCCAGCCTCAGTCCTTGTAGCAACACGGAAGATTGTCCGGTATAGAAGAACCCTGGAATATCCCGAATTAGGCATTTTAGAAAATGACCGAATTCGTACCACTGACTGCAACATCCTGACAACCGTCGAACATGGAATCTACGGTGGAAAGCGGTGATCTAGCATCAATTAGCCATCAAGATGAAGCAGTCTAAGCAGCGTGGTACAATTTAAAAGCATGATGAATTATAAAATGATAACATCTAGTGATGCGAGGTAGATGGAAAAAATATAACAATAATGATTAACAGAATTTTACAAAACAATTACTTCCATTGACTTACTACCACTCACCAATACTACTTGAACAAGGAAAATAATAGATGAAAGGATGAAGATTATTTAACCGTCATGACCCGTTACACCTATGTTAGGTACGGTCATTCGGTGAAAACATAAAAGTTAAAATATGGTGTTTAAATTAACAATCACCGTTGATACACCAGCGCAATTTATGTGAATCAACGGTTCAAGATTCAAGTGTCTGAAGTAGGCATTATTACAAAATTTACGAATAGCGAAATTTTAGCAAGTCATGCAATGATCACTTATATCTAGATAATATAGGTTTTGCAACACTCACCCAATCTGGGGTTACACTGAGATTAATTAATTTTCTATTGTCCACGGTAATGTGCAGGTAATACAAGAAATATTTCTTTCTACGTGACTATAAGAAGGTGGCAGAGGTATGATTAGCACTGTGCCGACACTGTCACTCTCTGCTGCGTAGTGTCAAGTGCACGCCGGTCGAGACTGACTGTTCAACCAACCGCAGGAAGTCCGCGAGCGTCAGTCATACCTATTGAGAGGGAAGTCAACTACCAACATTCAACAAAACAGTTCCGTGCGCGGAGTCTGCCACAGTATTTAATTACTCATTGCAGTATTGCCAGTTAAAAACATCAGCTGCAAGCGCAATTAGGTACTTTTTATTTCCTATTTTTTTCTACTCGGATTCAGATGCGTTAGCAGCCGAGTACAACGTTACAAAATGTTAAGTAGTTTAAACTTAAGTAATTTATAGTTAAGCAAGTAATTAGAAATTCACTGTTGCAATATAATAAACATATTGTAATTTTATTATTTTGACCATAATTCCGAATTAAGCATGCATTATCAGCATTAGTCTTGCCAAAAGGTATTGTGGAGGTCAGATAAGCAGTTGCTCTTTGTAAAACACTGGTACTCAGCTGAATCCGGTAAGACTGGAAGCCGACCCCAATATAGTTGGAAAAAGGCTAGGCAGATTGACTGATTGATCAGCATTCAAATACAAATATTCTAAGTAATGAAATGACGATGCTGTTACAGAAATTACAAGATTACCCCCAGGTTACTGAAAGTCGCAGATTAAACATAAATCAATTAACGCGATTCGATGTTGCCAATTTGTCACATTCTATGTTCTATGTTATGGGGGTTTGGTTTCCGCACTTAGTCCTTCAGCTGGACCATTGTGCGTGGGCCATGGCGGCCGTTGGGTGTATTATTCCCACCTACCTCCAGAAGCTGATTAGGGCTCCTGGTTTTCTTAGAACGTCCGTGTAAGTTCTGGGCGACCCGAGGGTTTGTGTTCTTATATTGGTGACCCCTGTGCATTCGAAGAGAACGTGCGCAACGGTTTCCTCAGTCTCCATGCATGCCCTGCACAGAGGACTGTATTTGTCACATTAATTTTGCGATAATTTTCGTTCTGTGCAATGAGATAATATTTGTGCGTAGTACATTATTACTTCAATGCCTAGGTGTCGCAATTCGCATAGACCACACAGGCATTAAGTGTCTGACATCATTTAGCAAAGTGCAAAAAGATAAAGCATTTCTTTACTACTTTAAAATGTAACGGAATGTAAAGAGATATTTACTGAATAGAGAATGACCTTTGTGGCGCCACCGAGCGAGAACGGGTAAGCGCTTAAGGCGCTTTGTGAAGCAAAAAATTTATCCGAGAGCTGCCTGCTTCTTTTAGTATTCAAGTATTATAAAAACTGAACCCTTTTAGTATTCAAAATTCTTTGAAAGACTCTTAGACTATTAAGTAGTTTAGGTGACACCGCATTTTAAAATTGTGAATACAGATTTTTATAGCCAATTAAATATGGAATGCGCTTTCCGGCAGAGGTTTTGTCGCTGAGCTATGAAATGCACAGCTTAAGACAACAATTTAAAGGAGTTCTCTTACGGTTACAATAGTCAATCACTCTTCCATACAAACGTAGTCTGGCGATTACTCCACTGTTTGACGATGTACGTTCAAAATAAAAAGTAATATCAATTTGTCTCATCATTATCTAGCCCTGTATGGAATCAAAAAAGTAAAAAATAAAAAAAATAAAAGTTATGACCGTCGAAAGTTCCATATAAACGTAGTCTGGCGATTACTCCACTGTTTGACGATGTACGTTCAAAATAAAAAGTGATATCAATTTGTCTCATCATTATCTAGCCCTGTACGGAAACAAAAATGTAAAAAATAAAAAAAATGAAAGTTATGACCGTCAAAAGTTCCATATATCAACACTAATTTTAACGCGGAAAATTTTGGGCGGAAGTAAATACCATAAGAAGAAGGAAAATTGCAAAACGGCCTCCATACAGGGATAGATTAGTAGTTCAACAATGCAAATAATTTTATTTTGAAAATTTCAAAGGTCTGTTTATATAATTTTGCGCGCTCGTTTTCGTCCTAGATCATCATCCATTTCGCTACAAACTTGCAAAAATGCTAATTCGTACGCGAACTAGCTTCTTACTGCTCATCGTAGCATCTATCTCTTTCGCTCGTGTTGTCGGATGAGATAGCATGCATTTTAACCCCGCGCACAAAATAGTTCGTGCCGTCGACCACAGTACTACTATGTATTCACCGAAAGTATAATAGGTAGGTAAATAAGAGTGGGATAGAAATGCTAAAAGAAAATCAGATCAGTGATCCGAAGCACGATCGCTGATAAATGCGCCTCATTATATAATAAAAAGAATCATAGAACGATGACATATTTGCCCGAAATAAATCTATTCTCTACAAAGACAAAAATAAACCTCTGATTGGCGCCAAGTAAACAAGACTAACATAATCTTATAGATAGTAATGAATAAAGCGGTAGGTATATTCAATCAAGTATATTTTTATTAAATCCTTCAGTTTATTTGATCTCTTACGCCAATAGGTATATTTCTAAACTTCCATTGGCCCACTTGCACGAAAAACTTAACACAGAGTTAGTTGCTAACACGAGGTTAAATTTAACAAATAAATTTATTATTTAAAATTACGATTAAATAAAGAATATATAGGTACATTGAAAATTAGATGTCAAAGCGTTGTCTTATAACTAGTCAAATAACTCGCCTCAAACTGTTCCCGGCGCAAAGGTGCCCATAACGCTTGCTGCATTGCCACGTTGGATGGCAATGGCTAACCTTTGCACCAAGAACGAGCCAGAGCGAGGTTAAGTTGATAATATTCTATGACAAAATGTCAATTTAACCACAACACAAACTCTGAGTTAAGTTTTTCGTGCAAGTGGGCCTATAGCCGGTTTTACAAACCTCGCATTTAAATAGATATTAAATCAAATACACACAAACATCAAAAGAGTTCAGGGATCAAGTATCGCCGCAATTGAAGGATTATTATTTTAACTTTTTTGGATCGTTATTGATTCTCTTTAATGAATTTCACTATTTGAATAAAGAATTTTCTTTAAATTTTGACTAAAAATAGGATATCAACTGTCAATCAGGATGACTTTAAAAGTGTGTAATAGTATTTTTATTACAAAACCATTACAATTTTTGCAATGAAACTGAAAAAAAATACATCGATATGGAGCAACGACATCATTTGACACGAGAAGAGATGATGAGAGCCGTCGGAATGTTGCAAGCTGGTTCCAGGCAACGTACTGTGGCTGTTGCTCTTGGCACTACACAGACCTTCATAAGTCGTCTCTGGACACGCTATCGTATCACAAGCAGCGTGGCCGAGCGACATGGAGGACGATCTCGCATCACCACTCGCAGACCGGACCAGACCGCTCATTCAAAATACTACTCGACGAAATCGTACCATGACCGCCATAATGTTGGCTTTGAGGCTCCACAGCTCTTCAGGCTTGCTGATAAGCGACCAAACCATCCGAAATCGTTTACAAAAATTGCAATTGTTCTTAATTTTTACAAAATATGGGGATAAGTTGTTAACTTAAACATAAGAATTAAAGTATGAAGCCACTCTGCAAGATTTGGTAAATATGAGTGGGAAATATTGTCATAGTTAAAAATGGACACCTTTGATATGTGTAGTGCCTATTATTTGGAGGTATACCTCACACAAGAACGAATTTTATTGTTTATTTATTTGCCCACAAAAACCGAGCGTATTTCCGTGAAATATTTTATGTAATTGAAGTCCTACATACAGAGAAACAATTTACACACTTTATAATATTAACTGAGATTCACAATAGCACAAAAAAAATGCGAAGAGGCAATGTACTAATTTCGCATGCAGAATATTTTAATATTCACACAGATTAAGAATCTCGTTAGGATACGGGTATACCTGAAAAGCTTCAGTAAAAGAGAGCCGGCATTCAATCAGTGGTCATTTTAATTCGTCTGGCCCAATTACTGCGATCTCGTGAATCCAGCGAGCTCGGACGCGCCATACGGCTCAAACACGGTTTAGCCTTATTTACGATACACTCCAATAATAAAATTTAATAGAATTTGTTAACTTTGCCCAGCTTTGTATTGGAATTTAGATTTAAATTTGAAACGAATGTTAAATTAAAATGACAAGGGACACAAGTATGTCTTTTCAACAGTAATCGATCTATAAAATCTAATGAATTTACGATTGCTTCAATCAAACCGTCTATAAATCCAAAAGCTTAATCACTCATGAATTTATCTCAAATCATACTTAATTAACTCGCAATACACTCGAGTAATATCGCTAATAAAACAGCTTTGTGAGCAAATGAAAACCCCAATTCTCAATCTAATACACTGTTTATTTAACCTATCTTGAGATTATCTGAACAATTACAAACACGCAAACAGATTACGCTCAACCGCGGTATCTGCCTAACACTCAACTCAGCAATACTCAACAGTGTACCGGCTGCCGGCAATAACGTTAAAATCGAAATAGGTGAAGCGTACTCCGCGAATACGACGCTCGAACGATCTTGAGCGGCTTAATCATCGAATCAAAACCATTAACCCGCATACGAGGAACGAAGACGTACCGCTGACAGCGCGACGATTACCGGTGAATCTAGAATTTCACTTACCTACGTAGCTTAAGATAGATCGGGTGGCACGGTTATTAGTGGGATATTAAGGGTAAATCATCGATGAAATGGTTCGTGAAATCTTAATCTCAGTTATGGAAGCAGCGAACGGATAATATTCATATTATAGTTACTAATTATAAGTCAAAGGAGGAATACGGTAAGAAATCTTTACGTAGTAACCCGCAGTTTGGTTTTGTGCCTGGAACTGGCCCGGTTAGTGGCATTAACCACACCACAGATATAAATCTAACTACATTACGCGATTGTATTGTAGTTTGCGTTTCAAAAACAGCCGTAAAATTACGATCAAATCTTACTTTCAGCTTTTCAATTAGCACTATCGGCACCGAAAATCTTGATAATATTGAGCTGTAAAGACTGTATAGAAAAATTGGCCGAGGCATTGGAATTGTTTCTTTATTGGTCAGTAAATTTGTTTTTAAATTGTGTGTGAAAAATGGCACGTTTGGTTTTCAACAGCTGGAGGGACTTGCGTTATCTAGTTAGAGTTATGTCTGTAGTTCCCACTCGCTGGTGCAACGGCAGCCTAATTGTGTAAGTAAATTCGGAAAAGGAAACAATCTGTTTCTTTCCCAAAAACGACTTTTCGCAATACAATAAGTCGTTTTTGGGAAGAAACAGATGTTTCCTTTGCCGAATTCACTTACACAATTAGGCTGCGGGTCAATGCAACATAATTTTGCGGCAAGTATCCGTACACCTTATTATTATTATTAAGTATGTCATAATTGATTTATTTCTAAAAGACCTAGATCATTATTTTAATATAGGTAATGATGGATGCCAACACCAACCCGCGCTAGGCCTGCGTGGTGGATTAAGGCCCATTCCTTCTCTCGCAGAGAGGTAGCCGATGTCCCAGCAGTGGGAACATTAAAAAAAGGCTGATGCAACTTGTCCATAGGCCTCCACCAAGCGTCGCCACACTGATTGGTCCTGTGCGTTTCTCATCCACCGGACGCCCGCAGCCTTAACCAGGACGTCGCTTCACCTAGAATTAAATAATTTCGATATAACCACAACGTTCATGCGCGATAAAAAAGTGACGTATACAACAGTCGCTTCATTCAATAAACCCTTGCGCACTCAACGACGAAAGAGCTGGTGATCGACAAAAAATGGTGTACCCGATGTGGATGCAACAAAACATTTAGCTGACAAAACGCCGATGGTCTAACTCAGCTTAAAAAGGACGCTTAGCCAAACGCTTGGCAAGCCACGCGGGCTCGCCAAGCCACGCGAACTGAAATGAAAATTGAGACAGGACGATAATAGCAATCAATCGAATCAGTAGAAATGTCCCAAGTCTAAATGATGCGATGACACACGTCTGTATCCTTCAAACATGAGCAAAAATGTTCACAGATCTATAATACACCTCCATAGATCAGTTATTCATGGCACAGGCGGCTGCTGGCTCGACCAGAATAACAAAATGCTTCCTACCACAAGTCCGGCCCGTGCACCGTCTTTTATCGAATTGACCTTCGATTTGTTCAATTGAAACGAAATCGGGAACGCGGCGTTCGAAAAGGATTGTGACGTGTACAGGGTGGGCCAAAAATCGTGGATCAAACGCAACATGGGGTTATTTGGGGCTATTTGCAATAGGTCAAAAAGTACCAAAAAACATTTTTATTTCCCCTAAACTATCGCCCTGTTTCGTGTTTCGTTTGATGCCCACCCTGTATATATGGAACGACTAGCTTCTGTTGAGGTTTCTGAATCCGAATCTGAATGAAATTATCACGAGATTGTCCTACAGGAATAAAAAAACCGGCCAAGTGCGAGTCGGACTCGCGCACGAAGGGTTCCGTACCATTATCGCAAAGAACGTCAAAAAAGTCACGTTTGTTATAAGGTGTATTTGTTGTTATAGCGGCAACAGAAATACATCATCTGTGGAAATTTCAACTGTCTAGCTATCACGGTTAATGAGATACAGCCTGGTTACAGACAGACAGGTGGACAGTGGAGTCTTAGTAATAGGGTCCCGTTTTTACCCTTTGGATACGGAACCATAAAAACCCTTGTCCTAATCCCGGACATGGCGTACCCATGTGCCAATTTTTCTATGCCATTTTTCTTCCAAATTCTTTCTGCCAATATGAGGCATGATTGAATAATAAACATCCATTTACATAATATCGCTATAGGCGCTAATAATAAACACAGGTTCTATTCACCATAAAATTCTGAAACCTCAGCAGTGTTTTCCCCATCCAAAGTTCAAGGTCAAATAATAATGATAGTTTCGAACCCCATTGCTATAAAAAACACATTTCCAATTCGTATTAGGTAATATAAAGTTATACTACGAGTATCGAGTCAAACTGCTCGCTTCCGCATCGTGAAGGGACAGAAAACGTCCCATCGAATTGATCTGACACATTACAAAGTAACCTTTATCGTTAATATCGTAAAGAACGTCTTAACGTAACAAAGTGCGCTAAGGCGGATCCAGGATTTATTTCTGGGGGGGCACAAGGGCCAGAGGAGCAAACTATGTACCTATTCATTCTTTAAGTATCACTTAATTTTATTCAACATTTGAGATATTGATAACCATTAAAAGATATCCAGACACGCAATAACCATAAAAATCACATGTTATTGCAAATATAATGGAAAAAAATGTATTACTTAAATACGCAAAAAGAAACAGTGCTATCAAAGCGGTATCAATCTCTCCAAGTCTCAGCTCCTTGTTTTATTTGAACCGTCTTTGATAGATAGATGCAAGTGCCAGTGTGCCCCCCTTTCCCCTGGAACGACCCTTAAAAGCACACTTTCAAGGGTCGGATACACAGTATCAGTGCGACGTCAGTACATTATGGGATTCGAAGGGAAAAGCGACAAACAAGGTAATATCGCAGACATTGACCTTGAAAGTGTGTTTTTGGCCTTGTGCCAAGGGCTTGGGGGTCGCTAAGACACTTAAGTAGACACTTCTTTTTTGTGTTTTTTTTTCGGTTTATTCAATATTGTAAATTGCTTTGAGAAGAACTGGCGCCCGAATTTTCACTCCTGTTTATTCTAAAGAACTTTCAAGTTGGGATATTCTACAAGTTTTTAATTTTTTGAGGCATCCTGTCCCAATTTTCGTTCAATTTTATATATTTCAGCATTTATGGACCTATCTATATCTTCTTAATTTAGCCGGAAAAATAAATAAACACAGAATTTTTATGCTGATAAGGCTGATAAAAGCTATTGCTAAAATAAATCAATCTAGGTTAGAAAACCTAGATTGATTTATTTTTAGCAATAGCTTTTAGCTTATCCTAAGAAATAGGCTACATGTTGATACTATGAACTATTTAAGATATATGGCTCATGAAAAAAATTGTAAGCTTCTTAAATGTACGCCGTCGAAATTAGCGTTCTCAACTAAAACTTCTTAGTTTTTTATGTGTATTAACTTCCTCTATCACTATAAAACGAAACGGTCATAATAATCGGATCAAATCTAAAGGAAAAGAATAATAAAACGAAGAGGAAAACAAATGAATTCGATGGAAGACAGGTCATAAATTCTCGTTTAATTATTTCCTTATTACGATTAACGAAGTGTAGCAGTAAAAACAACACTACAAAATCCATACTAATATTATAAATGTGAAAGTAACTCTGTCTGTCTGTCTGTCTGTCTGTTACCTTTTCACGCTTAAACCGCTGCACCGATTTAGATGAAAGTTGGTATGAAGATAGTTTGAGACCTGGGAAAGGACATAGGCTATATAGGTAGGGTAGGGTAGGGTAGGGTAGGGTAGGGTAGGGTATGGTAGTGTAGGGTAGAGTATTGTAGGGTAGTGTAGGGTCGGGTAGGTTAGGGTAGGGTAGAATAGGGTAGGGTGGTGTAGGGTAGGGTAGTGTAGGGTAGTGTAGGGTCGGGTTGGGTAAGGTAGGGTAGGGTAGGGTAGGGTAGTGTAGGGTAGGGTAGTGTAGGGTAGGGTAGTGTAGGGTAGTGTAGGGTAGGGTAGGGTAGGGTAAGGTAGGATAGGTTAGGGTAGGGTAGGGTAGGGTAGATAAATGTTTGGTCTTTTTATGGCAAAACAAAGTTTGCCGGGTCAACTAGTAATAAATATATCCTTTTGCTTCGAGACAACTGCCAATTCGCGTAAAAAATAATATATTGGTACCGAAAATGTCGATGTTATTTGCTTGAATTAATAAACAGGGGTTGTTTTTCTCTATGGAATAATCAACATCTTGTGTTTTAAGCATAATGCTGTTAGAGAGTATACAAGTTCAAGATCAGGGTTACTCTCGTAAGTCAACGCTACGCCATCACGATTCCGTTGTAAAAGAGGGATAGCGCTATTCGTCTTGTACAGCTAGGTCATAATGGTACAATGATGGTTTTAAAACGTTATAGTAAGAGAGACTGGGGAGGTCGCGGATAAATTTGAAAGACAGTTATCGCAGCCCTGGCTCAACCAACCGAAGGAACACGGGGTGGGTATTATGTTTAGTCAGTAAAAGTCTGACATTCTCACTAAAACTCTCTCGCTTCACCAAGAGCGGGAGAAGTCATTTGATGATTTTACAAACCTCACAAAATATAAAAAGTAGGGCAGACTGGAGCGAAAAAATATATTTTATAATGAATAATTTTAGTTTCGAATAGAATTAGAATTCATATAATATTAGTTTTATTTTTCACTTTATTTCTGCCACGAATTGTCAATTGAATTTATTTGATAAAAAATCCACTGAAAATATAAAATGTTCAAGATAGAAAACAAGTACCACAATAAAGCTATTTCTATAGTTTAGTAGCCAAGTGCACAAGCAGCCTACCGACAAATCACCTACAGAACATAACGCATTTATATCACTATCCGTAGCCCCTGGCTCAAAAGTTGGTACCGACGCTATTATAAAGCAACTCATCGTCTCGAGCTCTAAAATTGTCCAATAGGCAAGTGCGCAACCAGCTTACCGACACATCGTCCCACACAACACAATGCACTTATCTTACTATCCGTAGCTCCTCACCCCGAGGTTGTTCCCGACGCTGTTTCGCTTTATATATAGCCGCAATTGAGGATTATTACTGATTCTGATTCAGAGAATTTTACTATTTGAATAATTAATTTTCTTAATTTTTTTATTATAAATAGAAAATCAACTAGCAATCAGGATTCCTATCGGAATGTTGCAAGCTGGTTCCAGGCAACGTACTGTGGCTGCTGCTCTTGGCACTACACAGTGCGTCATAAGCCGCCTCTGGATACGCTATCGTATCACACGCAGCGTGGCCGAGTGACATTATGGAGGTAGATCTCGCATCACCGGTACATCCAAAATACTACTCGACGAAATCGTACCATGACCGCCATGATGTTGGCTACGAGGCTCCACAGCTCTTCAGGCTTGCTGATAAGCGACCAAACCATCCGAAATCGTTTACAAAAATTGCAATTTTTCTTAATTTTTAAAAAATATGGGGATAAGTTGTTAACTTAAACATAAGAATGTATGAAGCCACTCTGCAAGATATGGTAAATGTAAGTGGGAAATTTTGTTATACTTAAAAATGGACACTTTTTAATATGTGTAGTGCCTATTATTTGGAGGTATACCTCACACAAGAACGAATTTTATTGTTTATTTATTTTCCCACAAAAACCAAGCGTATTTCCGTGAAATATTTTATGTAATTGAAGTCCTACATACAGAGAAACAATTTACACACTTTATAATATTAACTGAGATTCACAATAGCACTAAAAAAATGCGAAGAGGCAATATACTAATTTCGCATGCAGACTATTTTAATATTCACACAGATAAAGAACCTCGTTAGGATACGGGTATACCTGAAAAGCTTCAGTTAAAGAGAGCCGGCGTTCAATCAGTGGTCATTTTAATTCGTCTGGCCCAATTACTGCGATCTCGTGAATCCAGCGAGCTCGGACGCGCCACACGGCTCACACACGGTTTAGCCTTATTTACGATACACTCCAATAATTAAATTAAATGGAATTTGTTGACTTTGCACAGCTTTGTATTGGAAGTTAGATTTAATTTTGACTCCAATGTTAAATTTAAATGACAAGAGACACAAGTATGTAGTTCCACCAATAAAATCTATTGAATTTACGATTGCTTCAATCAAACCATCTATAAACCCAAAAGCTTAATCACTCATGAATTTATTTCAAAACATACTTAATTAACTCGCAATACACTCGAGTAATACCGCTAATAAAACAGCTTTGTGAGCAAATGAAAACCCCAATTCCCAATCTAATATACTGTTTTTTTAACCTATCTTGAGATTATCTGAACAATTACAAACACGCAAACAGATTACGCTCAACCGCGGTATCTGCCTAACACTCAACTCAGTAATACTCAACAGTGTGCCGGTTGCCGGCAATAACGTTAAAATCGAAATAGGTGAAGCGTACTCCGCGAATACGACGCTCGAACGATCTTGAGCGGCTTAATCATCGAATCAAAACCATTAACCCGCATACGAGGAACGAAGACGTACCGCTGACAGCGCGACGATTACCGGTGAATCTAGAATTTCACTTACCTATGTGGCTTAAGATAGATCGGGTGGCACGGTTATTAGTGGGATATTAAGGGTAAATCAACGATGAAATTGTTCGTGGAAATATTTATCTTAGTTATGGAAGCAGCGAACGGATAGTATTCATAATATAGATAAGACTAATTATAAGTATAAGGAAGAATACGGTAAGAAATCTTTACGTAGCACCCCACAGTCTAGTTTTGTGCCTGGAACTGGCCCGGTAAGTGGCATTAAGCTTAAAACACCACAGATTTAAATCTAACTAGATGACGCCATTGTATGTACTTCGCGTGTCATAAAAGGGCGTAAAATTACAATCATTGATCGTACTATAATTGATTGTAATTTTACGCCCTGTTGAGCTTTTCAATTAGCATTATCGGCACCGGAAAGCCACCGAAATCTAGAAAAATACCTTATTGGCCGAGGCATTGGAAATGTTTCTTTATTGGTCAGTAAATTTGTTTTTAAATTGTGTGTGAAAAATGGCACGTTTGGTTTTCAACAGCTGGAGGGACTTGCGTTATCTAGTTAGATTTATGTCTGTAGTTCCCACACGCTGGTGCAACGGCAGCCTAATTGTGTAAGTAAATTCGGAAAAGGAAACAATCTGTTTCTTTCCCAAAAACGACTTTTCGCAATACAATAAGTCGTTTTTGGGAAGAAACAGATTGTTTCCTTTGCCGAATTTACTTACACAATTAGGCTGCGGGTCAATGCAACATAATTTTGCGGCAAGTATCCGTACACCAAGTATTACGCACGCGTGACACTACGAGTCGCCTTGTCTCATAGCGCATTTGTAGACATAACTGGCGGAGCGAGGGCAGGGCACGTTTCCTATTTCTAACCTGTACTTTGGGGAAACAGGTATGATGTAATGAGAGCATCTGGTCCTTGGGTACGTCTTAGCAGATAAATCTGCTCTTAGCTTAGCGCGGAGTACAAAGCAAATTTGTGCACTCGCTTTGAATCGATTGTCACCTTGACACTCATTCTGAAGCCACCTTGAGCGCTTGAGCACTCGAGTAGTTGGAACTATCTGCGAGCTTTCGATAAGAACTATAGTACTCAAGGGAGTATGACTATGATAAAGTAGTCGTAAGTAATATTTATAATATTAATAAAATAATAAATATTTATTTATAATATTACTTAGAAGTTGCCCGAATTTTGTGTGTTTCTTCAGACTTTACACCTTTTTGAAAAATCTTTCACCATTTAAAATTACTTTATTCCAGATTGTTTTATGCTACAAATTATTATGGCCCAGGCAAAGCTGGTGCGGGCCACTAGTACTTAATACAGTAAACTTATCATACGTAAAGTCTTGTTCCATTGCCCATCATTGAATTATATTTACGTAAGTATGTCATAATTGATTTATTTCTAAAAGACCTAGATCATTATTTTAATATAGGTAATGATGGATGCCAACACCAACCCGCGCTAGGCCTGCGTGGTGGATTAAGGCCCATTCCTTCTCTCGCAGAGAGGTAGCCGATGTCCCAGCAGTGGGAACATTAAAAAAAGGCTGATGCAACTTGTCCATAGGCCTCCACCAAGCGTCGCCACACTGATCGGTCCTGTGCGTTTCGCATCCACCGGACGCCCGCAGCCTTAACCAGGACGTCGCTTCAGCTAGAATTAAATAATTTCGATATAACCACAATGTTCATGCGCGATAAAAAAGTGACGTGTACAACAGTCGCTTCATTCAATAAACCCTTGCGCTCTCAACGACGAAAGAGCTGGTGATCGACAAAAAATGGTGTACCCGATGTGGATGCAACAAAACATTTAGCTGACAAAACGCCGATGGTCTACCTCAGCTTAAAAAGGACGCTTAGCCAAAAGCTTGGCAAGCCACGCGGGCTCGCCAAGCCACGCGAACTGAAATGAAAATTGAGACAGGACGATAATAGCAATCAATCGAATCAGTAGAAATGTCCCAAGTCTAAATGATGCGATGACACACGTCTGTATCCTTCAAACATGAGCATAAATTCCACAGACAAAAGAGTTCACAGATCTATAATACACCTCCATAGATCAGCTATTCATGGCACAGGCGGCTGCTGGCTCGATCAGAATAACAAAATGGTTCCTACCACAAGTCCGGCCTGTGCACCGTCTTTTATCGAATTGACCTTCGATTTGTTCAATTGAAACGAAATCGGGAACGCGGCGTTCGAAAAGGATTGTGACGTGTACAGGGTGGGCCAAAAATCGTGGATCAAACGCAACATGGGGTTATTTGGGGCTATATTGCAATAGGTCAAAAAGAACCAAAAAATAATTTTTGTTTCTCCTAAATTATCGCCCTGTTTCGTGTTTCGTTTGATGCCCACCCTGTATATATGGAATGACTAGCTTCTGTTGAGGCTTCTGAATCCGAATCTGAATGAAATTATCACGAGATTGTCCTACAGGATAAAAAAACCGTACAAGTGCGAGTCGGACTCGCGCACGAAGGGTACCATTATCGCAAAAGACGTAAAAAAAAACACGTTTGTTATAAGGTTTATTTGTTGTTATAGCGGCAACAGAAATACATCATCTGTGGAAATTTCAACTGTCTAGCTATCACGGTTAATGAAATACAGCCTGGTTACAGACAGACAGATGGACAGTGGAGTCTTAGTAATAGGGTCCCGTTTTTACCCTTTGGATACGGAACCATAAAAAACCCTTGTCCTAATCCAGGACATGGCGTACCCATGTGCCAATTTTTCCATGCCATTTTTCTTCCAAATTTTTTCTGCCAATATGAGGCATGATTGAATAATAAACATCCAGAATTTTTTATAATATCGCTATAGGCGCTAATAATAAATACAGGTTCTATTCACCATAAAATTCTGAAACCTCAGCAGTGTTTTCCCCATCCAAAGTTCAAGGTCAAAAAATAATGATAGTTTCGAACCCCATTGCTATAAAAAACACATTTCCAATTCGTATTAGGTAATATAAAGTTATACCACAAGTATCGAGTCAAATTGCTCGCTTCCGCATCGTGAAGGGACAGAAAACGTCCCATCTAATTGATCTGACACATCACAAAATAACCTTTATCGTTAATATCGTAAAGAACGTCTTAACGTAACAAAGTGCGCTAAGGCGGATCCAGGATTTATTTCTGGTGGGGCACAAGGGCCAGAGGAGCAAACTATGTACCTATTTATTATTTAAGTATCACTTCATTTTATTCAACATTTGAGATATTGATAACCATTAAAAAATATCCAGACACGCAATATCCATAAAAATCACATGTTATTACAAATATAATGGAAAAAAATGTATTACTTAAATACGCAAAAAGAAACAATACTATCAAAACGGTATCAATCTATCCAAGTCTCAGCTCCTTGTTTTATTTGAACCGTCTTTAGAGGCAAGTGCCAGTGTGCCCCCCTTTCCCCTGGAACGACCCTTAAGCACACTTTCAAGGGTCTGATACACAGTATCAGTGCGACGTCAGTACATTATGGGATTCGAAGGGAAAAGCGACAAACAAGGTAATATCGCAGACATTGACCTTGAAAGTGTGTTTTTGGCCTTGTGCCAAGGGCTTGGGGGTCGCTAAGACACTTAAGTAGACACTTCTTTTTTGTGTTTTTTTTTCGGTTTATTCAATATTGTAAATTGCTTTGAGAAGAACTGGCGCCCGAATTTTCACTCCTGTTTATTCTAAAGAACTTTCAAGTTGGGATATTCTACAAGTTTTTAATTTTTTGAGGCATCCTGTCCCAATTTTCGTTCAATTTTATATATTTCAGCATTTATGGACCTATCTATATCTTCTTAATTTAGCCGGAAAAATAAATAAACACAGAATTTTTATGCTGATAAGGCTGATAAAAGCTATTGCTAAAATAAATCAATCTAGGTTAGAAAACCTAGATTGATTTATTTTTAGCAATAGCTTTTAGCTTATCCTAAGAAATAGGCTACATGTTGATACTATGAACTATTTAAGATATATGGCTCATGAAAAAAATTGTAAGCTTCTTAAATGTACGCCGTCGAAATTAGCGTTCTCAACTAAAACTTCTTAGTTTTTTATGTGTATTAACTTCCTCTATCACTATAAAACGAAACGGTCATAATAATCGGATCAAATCTAAAGGAAAAGAATAATAAAACGAAGAGGAAAACAAATGAATTCGATGGAAGACAGGTCATAAATTCTCGTTTAATTATTTCCTTATTACGATTAACGAAGTGTAGCAGTAAAAACAACACTACAAAATCCATACTAATATTATAAATGTGAAAGTAACTCTGTCTGTCTGTCTGTCTGTCTGTTACCTTTTCACGCTTAAACCGCTGCACCGATTTAGATGAAAGTTGGTATGAAGATAGTTTGAGACCTGGGAAAGGACATAGGCTATATAGGTAGGGTAGGGTAGGGTAGGGTAGGGTAGGGTAGGGTATGGTAGTGTAGGGTAGAGTATTGTAGGGTAGTGTAGGGTCGGGTAGGTTAGGGTAGGGTAGAATAGGGTAGGGTGGTGTAGGGTAGGGTAGTGTAGGGTAGTGTAGGGTCGGGTTGGGTAAGGTAGGGTAGGGTAGGGTAGGGTAGTGTAGGGTAGGGTAGTGTAGGGTAGGGTAGTGTAGGGTAGTGTAGGGTAGGGTAGGGTAGGGTAAGGTAGGATAGGTTAGGGTAGGGTAGGGTAGGGTAGATAAATGTTTGGTCTTTTTATGGCAAAACAAAGTTTGCCGGGTCAACTAGTAATAAATATATCCTTTTGCTTCGAGACAACTGCCAATTCGCGTAAAAAATAATATATTGGTACCGAAAATGTCGATGTTATTTGCTTGAATTAATAAACAGGGGTTGTTTTTCTCTATGGAATAATCAACATCTTGTGTTTTAAGCATAATGCTGTTAGAGAGTATACAAGTTCAAGATCAGGGTTACTCTCGTAAGTCAACGCTACGCCATCACGATTCCGTTGTAAAAGAGGGATAGCGCTATTCGTCTTGTACAGCTAGGTCATAATGGTACAATGATGGTTTTAAAACGTTATAGTAAGAGAGACTGGGGAGGTCGCGGATAAATTTGAAAGACAGTTATCGCAGCCCTGGCTCAACCAACCGAAGGAACACGGGGTGGGTATTATGTTTAGTCAGTAAAAGTCTGACATTCTCACTAAAACTCTCTCGCTTCACCAAGAGCGGGAGAAGTCATTTGATGATTTTACAAACCTCACAAAATATAAAAAGTAGGGCAGACTGGAGCGAAAAAATATATTTTATAATGAATAATTTTAGTTTCGAATAGAATTAGAATTCATATAATATTAGTTTTATTTTTCACTTTATTTCTGCCACGAATTGTCAATTGAATTTATTTGATAAAAAATCCACTGAAAATATAAAATGTTCAAGATAGAAAACAAGTACCACAATAAAGCTATTTCTATAGTTTAGTAGCCAAGTGCACAAGCAGCCTACCGACAAATCACCTACAGAACATAACGCATTTATATCACTATCCGTAGCCCCTGGCTCAAAAGTTGGTACCGACGCTATTATAAAGCAACTCATCGTCTCGAGCTCTAAAATTGTCCAATAGGCAAGTGCGCAACCAGCTTACCGACACATCGTCCCACACAACACAATGCACTTATCTTACTATCCGTAGCTCCTCACCCCGAGGTTGTTCCCGACGCTGTTTCGAAGCAACTCATCGTCATTAGCCCTTAAGTTGTCCGCTAGTCTAGTTTAAGACCAGCCTACCGACACATTGTCCAATAGAAAACAACACACTTATCATACTAAACGTAGCTTCTCGCTCCAAGGTTGCTGCCGACGCTATTTCATAGCAACTCCTCATCTCTAGCTGTAAAGTTGTCAGAAACCTAGTTCGCAACCAGCCTACTGACGCATCGTCTCCACTATCTGTAGCTTATCATAGCCTAAGAGCCCGAAAAAAGCTAGCTCAATCAGTTAGCCGCAATATGTGGTTTGCTAGTTTACCTGCTAAACCTGGCAACCAATAAATGACAGCTGAGAGCTAGCTGATGTTGCATTACAGCCGCGGTACAGTAGAAATACATTGGCATGCGTGTCGCGAGACGCGCTGTAAACGATGTGGTATCACGTCACCTGAAGTGATTTGATGACAAGCGCTTGAATACTAACTACGACTCGTTTCAGCTACGTCTGTTATGATAGCAGCAGTAATTTAGGGTAAGTAGTAGATGTGTTTAGGGTAGGGACAATGCTAGGATTTAAATTAGTGTATACGGAACTTGTTGCTCGTTTTAATTTTAGAGGCGAAACTTCTTTGCAATTACGCTGAAGAAAAAACCCTTTGGTGACCGCGCATATTCTTAAAGGTATTATACAATATTCATTGACCATGCTGATTGTAATAATTTTTGGATGCTTTTGATTGACTTTGATTGTATTGATCCGTGGCTTCGTTCCTTTGGCCACAGGAGCCGTATTACCCGAAATAAAGCAGTATATGATACTCGTCGATGGTATAGCTACTAGCGAAAGAATTTTCAGTCATCATCATATCAGCCCAAAGACGTACACTGATGGACATAGGCCTCCCCCAAGCGTCGCCACATTGACGTTCGTTCGATCGTTCCGTCTCGCAACCAGCGGATCCCCGCAACCTCCACCAGGGTCTGGAGTGGCGACCGCGAGCCGAAAGACGTTGCGTTGGAAAGCCTACCAGGTGGACCGATGACCTGGTGAATTTTCAGTATCGGATCATTATCCAGAGATAACCTTTTGCAAACAATTTTACATCTTACCAATATAAGTTTACACACACACACACAAACACACATGTAAAACACATGACACACACAAACATACAAAATAAAAGAAAATAAAAAATGTGCAAAATGTGCCGATATAATGACGCGACGTTATAAACAACAACTTCGTTTTCGTAACGCCATGTTACACTTAATCTATAAATATTCAGTTTGTGCACATAGATGTGAAGCTACAGTGCGGAGCAAGGTAATTTTTCTCAGAATAAAAATGTTGTGGTAATTTCTCTCCTTCGTTAAAGATACATCCCTTGCAAAATTTCATTTTAGTGGGTTCAGCTGTTTAGGAGAGACGTTGATAAATGAGTTAGGAAGTCACCCTGAAATTAGTCTGTCCTATATATTATACTTTGTGTGTAAACAAGAAAATGTTATTTTAGAACGTTTGATGTATCGCGTTTCAATCTTGAGAAATGTTTGGATTTTTGATTGGAGCGTCTGCTTAAATTACAAAGTAATGGTATGCGTTTAGAAACCTTAAACTGAAGGGTAAAGATGTCTTATCTTATTCATAAAACATAACGTAATCGTCCTATAATGTTCGTTGCTGGAATTCAAACCATTTCAGATTGGTAGATCTCACGTCTTCGAATAGAGATCTTGTCTTATTCATATAACGTCAATGATATGGCTTAACGAGCAATGCGAGGCACTGATAAGACAAGGTTACGATCGGCAAGGGGTGGCCCTTTACGAAATAAAACCAGAGAACGTGTCTTTGCAGAACGATCGATATACATGGTTCTTTCACAAAATAGAACGGAATAATCCAATCTTCCCACACTCAGTGAAAACCTGTTTAAATTCAATTCAATTGTATTAACCGAAAACGATCCAATTCCTTTACGTTCGTCGTCCAATTGAAGTGTGATTCCCGTAAGCTGGTTATTCTCAATCTGCTCAATATTGTGCGTGCTCTCCGAAGGAATCCACAGATTACCACGGCTCAGCAACATAAATCGGTTTACTACAACCCGAATCAGACTATCACGATCCCAATAGACGGATCTTACCTTTGTCATTTAACTGTCGAGACAATTTGACTTTTTACTGTTGTTTGATCGACTATAAGATAAAAAGTTTCACATTTTGTTTACATTAAAGCTCTGTTCTTCTTGGCTGTCACAGGTTGTAAAGAAACGACTAATAATAGAATTTTCGGTGAACGAGACAGAGTATAAGAAATGTAAAACAAACAGCAGTTGGATTGAATGAAAATATAGAGTGGCGAAATCGAGACAAAACTTTGTTGCCACCAAGAATTGGCCAACATAGCCAACATGGCCAACATATACAATTCAAATTTAAAACACGTGGGCGGCAGAAGCTACTTAAGAAAATCGTTCTTTAAACGCCCGCTACAACGAACAAAAGCTACAGTTGAACAGTTGCCATTTATGGGCCAACAACTACAACAACTACAACATTTATACCCACGCACAACAGTTTCCATTGCCTTCTCTATTGTTCATACAAAGGATGTTCCTGTAATCCTCTTGACAGTGTATAAACTGAGGGAGGTCAAAAGGCGGTCAGATGCCAAAACAAGAATCTTTCTCCATTTAACAGTTTATAAATTCGATGAAAGGCCGATTTAGTTAATTGAGTCTTGCTATTTTAAGTAATTCTCTCGTATTTAATCCGGCACTCTCGGGTTTTGCCATTAGTTAGGATAATATTAATGGACGCTCGCAGTGCGCTTAAGTCAATACAGTAAATGTTCATTAAATTTTCAAAACTGGCCATGTTTCATTTAACGTTCGAATTTCAATAGTGATTGTGTGAAATGTCGATGGAATTAATAAATAAGATTCGCGGAAAGAATTTGTTTTCAAATGTTTGCTGTTTATGTATTTTTATTTATTTACAAGCTTCACAAGCCGATTATGCTGAAACTTGGCGTAATTATGTAGGTTTAAAAACATTGAAATAATATGGTGCTAGGGAGCTAGTCTCACGATGGTACTGGAAGGTGACCACAGCAACTCCTCAACCATGATACCACCATCCTGTTTGGACTCATTGAAAGTGTGTTGACAAGTGATATTACATATCAGTTCAAAAAGCTTGTTATAATTATTATTTTACTTAATAGGCACTTATTTACTGAGCCAATCGAAACCTTGAGACTTGTATTATGTGTCTCCTGAATCCAATAACATCAATTTATTATATTGTACACGTCTTTGACATTATCTCGGAACCCGGACCTTTGGAAGGCGTACGAGGGACATAAGCTAACTCACAGAGGCCCGTTAGACACTTCATATGCGATGATAATTTTTTTGCGTCTGTATTATCATATTTGCAGGACGAAGGACACTCTACAGCAATTTGGACCAGTCCATTGAGAAGGGGTCTAGATTATCCTGATTTCTCTTTCTGGATCTGCCGCGATCAAACCACAAAAAACCTATTTAATATATACTCAGAATGCAGAAACCTTATGAAGCCATACAACACAAGGGCCTGTGTATGTATTCCGGCCCGAATTGGACCCAGCGACCCGTAACGCAGAACCCATTCACTCACAGTCACTATCCCCACGGTACCATCAATCATTCAGGCGAATACTATTCGTCAACAGGTTTCAAAAACATCAGTCCATCCCATAGAGCTCGTCAGCCCTTTCGTTCCGATGTAAAGTTTCGTCGACATGTTGCAGTGTTCTTTGAATCAGTACTGTGAGATGTGCCTCTCCGACGTCGAACTCAGTAAATAATAAGCGTATTGGAGCTAGGATAGGAGTTGCTTTTGCATCATCATTAACGTTTCAGCCGTAAGACGTTCACTACTGGAGGTAATCTCCCTCAAGTGTCTCTACATGCATCAATCGGTCCTGTGCACCTCCGTCCGGTCTCTAGCAGATTCCTGTGATCTTCACTAGGTTATCGGTCTTCTTGTAGACAGATGACTGACTTTTACTTTACATATAAAACCCACTTGTCAACCTTCGTCTGCTTGTATTTTCATAACTATTACTTTATTCGAATGAGTGTTCTAATCCTGCCAGAACAATTTTCTGCATGCTATAGGGTTACTACAATCTTTACAGCACCTACTCCCTACTTCAACATGTATTCAAGTTGTACACGTCAGTGTTAGATATCCTAACTCTGTATAAAATACCGCTAATATCCGCTAAGATTGAACTAACGAAGACAAACTACCCGAAACGTGCCCGAGATCAACTACCGGTAGCAACTCCACGTAAAATGTATGTGTAATATTTCCTCAAATTGAAATTCTCAGTTTGTTCGTGGATCGTGTGCTAGCGAGAGCTCGGGCGAAATATATCGCGGTATATCCAGCCCGGCGAGCATGGCCTACCCTACTGTGACATCGCTTAAGTCACACTTTTAATCACAGTTTGGGTGATAAACTCATTTTGTCTTAAATGCTAGCACGGCGGCGTGAGATATTTTCTTGACTTGTGGCATAACTTCCTGACGTTTATTTTTTTCTTTTTCGGAAATTTTCCAATTTTATTGCAGTTTCGGTTTAACCTTGGCCATAAAAACCATTTATGTTCTGAGAAGCATAGCCCTACGTCGCACTGTTTCCGAATTATGGGTCTCCGTATCCTATTTTATTTTGCATAAAACGCTCTATATTTCCAAAATGATATCTCGATAACGGTATGTCCTAGGCAAAAAATAAGCAAAATTTAGCCCCCCCCTTTGCTACCCCCATGTTAGCAGCATCCCAACATGAATTATAAGTTTTTTTTTTACATTGCTTGGTTTTCGAATTGAACTACGGTCATGACAAGTTATGATAAAATATGTCATGTCTTACTATTTTTCTTAAATGCTAGCACGGGACAACCATGTGACATAGTTTACAGGCGCAACTTGCTTTTCTTGTTGTTGACTTCATAGTACGACATAATTTGAATAGACGACCAAATAAAAAAATACGTAAAAAAGTATGCCGTTCATACAGCTAAATAACTTTTTAATTTTGTTGGGAATAAATTAATATTTGACCCACGACCATAGACATATGCAAACTTTATTTTTCTTTGTTTGTTTGATAACTTATTAGAATTATTGTGAAAATTTTAATAATTACTAAAAAAATATAATAGCTTGGACCAATACCGCTGGGCCCCTATTTTTTATATTTTAAATGTTTTTTGGGGATTTTATTTAAGAAACATTTAAAAATGCAGAAAGTAAGAAGAAAATAATTATAAAAATAAGAACAACAATAAAAAAAATACAGTTATAAAAAAGTAATAATATAAAATTAACTAATAATCCTGTCACATTTCAATTAATTAATAAGCATTGATCATACACACACACACAAAATGAATTTATTGCCATTTGGTGCAGTAATTAGAAGGAAAATATATATTTTTTCAACTATACAATTTTATCACCACCTCCGAACGAAAGTGATAAATTTTTCTTAATCATCTGTCAAAATGTGACATTTGTGACAAAATGGGTGCGCCCGTATTAGCAATTGAGTCCCAAATAAACGTCAGGAAATTTTCTCACGCCGCCGGTGCTATTATTTAGGACAAAATGGCGTTATCGCCCAAACTGCGATGAAATGTGTGACTCAAGCCATGTCACAGTAGGCCGTGCTCGCCGGGCAGCAACAAGAAAGGCATGATGCGCCTTTAAAATATGTCACATGTTTGACCCGTGCTAGCATTTATGACAAATTGTAAGACATGATATAATTTATCATGTCTTGTCACAAATGTCTTGGGTACGCCCATGCTCGCTAGGCAGGGAGGGGCGGGCAGGCGAGCTTATAAGATTTTAGTAATAAGTATCAGTCGGCGACCTCGCCTCGGCCCACGCTATCTCAACACCACAGCTTTGTTTTACAATTCGCTGGATTTCTCATACTGTCTCGTGTAATTACGTTTTATTATATCGGTAGTATTATTTTGTGTCATTGCATTTATTTAGAATAATGTTGGAAATGTTTCTGAAAGCTAAATGCAAAAAAATGAGGAAGAAATGAGGCTTTATCTCTGAAGTAAAATCATCGCAAAATTGTGTTCTTAAACACCGGCCGTTACTCAATTAAGAATACATTTAATTGATCTACAAAACGAAGACTTACGTAATATTACATAATATTGATTCCTTCTTCTCTAATTAAAACACGTCCAATGCTGGAATCGTTAAAAGAAAATTGACTAAATCAATGTCTTTTAACGATTCCATTGGACGTTGCAGTCAGAGAGAAACTATTTGGAAAATAAAACAGTATAGAAGTGCTAAGCTGCCTCGCGACGCTCCGAGCACGGCAGCCAATCTAAAATGCAGATACAATCTGCGGAACTCAATACTAACCGCATACGACGACTCGGTACGTAATTACCTACTATTATTGTAGTTCGGGGAGGACTCGGGGCTCGTGGCTGATGGCTAGCGAGGCCAATTGATCTGAGGTTGATGCGATCATGTTTTGGATAGGTTGGCGAGTGACGAATTTGATTTTTATTAAAGATCCTGAATTACTAACTCTAATAACAACTGCCTGTTGGTTTAGTGGTAGCAAACGCTATGGCTGAGCGTGAGATCTTTTTTTTTTGGTTTTCAATCTGAGAAATTCAATGACTTTTCCTGCTTTGGGTGAAGTAGGCAGACGTGTCAGAATTTAACTGACTAAAACCCGCCCGTGTTCCTTCAGTTGCTAGCGCCAGGGCCGCGGTAACTCTCTTTCAAATTTATCCGCGACCCAGACAGGAGCGTGAGGTTTTGGGTTCGAGTCCCGAGTCGGGCAGCGTTATTGACTTTCTCCGTCTCAAATTTCTCAAAAACCAGCCCGGAGTCTAGTCTAGTGACCGGTGAATGGCAATAGGTCGTCCTCTATTTCATGGTCCTTAAACATAACTGGCAAATCGTGGGTATATTAAAGATGCACCCCTGCACAACCCTTTCGGGAATTCAGTTGTGATATATGGTATCCTGAGTTATTTCGGTCAAATTGCTAATCTCTAGTTATTTGGCTGTGGATGGCAGTAATAGTTCTATCTATTCTGGTTCTGAATCTTTTATCCCGTCAAACCACAAGAAGGTTTAAAAAAGTGGGCCTGGTCATGTTCAAAAGCACGGGTTGGTTACAAGTTTGTAAAGCCCATCGTTCTTGGAATCAACCTCACACTGAGTTTGATTCCAAGAAGGATCAAATTGATTTCGGATCTAGCATACGAAAGTTTAAATGGCTTCCGATATTGATGGCAATTAACCTACTTACATGTTGATATTGGGGTATGTACTATCCCGTACTGTTACAGCGCGGCGTACCTACCTAAGCTAAGATTCTCATATCGCACCGATAGAGAAAAATAAGAAGTGAACCTCTATTTTTTATGGTCGCATTGGAGATGTTACTTAGGTAATAAATAAGTTAATAACAAAAAAAATAAACTAACTGCCAAAGGTACTTTATTTTTTTTACAACTCTTTAGTTATCATTTTTTTCGAATTTATTTTAAACATACTTAAGACCCGCACAATATGATGCCCGAAAGCCGCCATTTTTGTCTTTTTTTAACTTGGACTATCAAAGAACAATTGGGTGGTCAAGGCGTATCTAATTTATAAATCCGTCTTAATTATATAAATCCGTCTAGCGGTTTTAAAGATATGGGGCAATAAAGAATATTACATACATACAAACAAACATACATACAAGATACGCGCTAAAAAACATAATAATTACTTGCAGTCTGGTAAATACATACAGTAAAATTGAGAACCTCGTCTTTTTTGAAGTCAGTTAGAAATAATAGTTCCCGGCAGAGGGAAGCGCTAAAGGCTGACCCAGCGTGTGTAGATTTTTTAGGTATCCAAACTAATTCCAAGAAAGTTTTTTAATCTGAAACTTGTGGCACATCCGCACATTGGAAGTGTCCCCCTTTCCAGATAAAACGTCCCCCACCGGCTCAACTCGATTAGTCTAAATGTCCAACTTAATACTCATAGATAGCAGTTATAATTACGTTGCTTTTGCGCGGTATGCACGTTCTGTGCTTAACTTAAACGCGACATTTAAAGTTATCCAAGCATTTTATGTGTGGCAGCACTAATTCGCCTTACGCTGCAAAGAGACACATGGCACTATTACTAAAATTACAGTCTAAACATTCTGTAGCTCCACAATATAAAAAGGTTTTTTTTCAGATTATAAACATGAAAATCTGGCACACTTATTCGCAGCACGTTTGTACTTTAGGCACCTAAAGACCCGCTAAAAGATTTTTAGTGTACGAAGAGTGAAAAGCGGGGTAAAAGGCTTACAGCAGAATAGGATATGAAATGTTTTAGCAACACTATTACTGTGGTTCCCTCGTTTATTATATCTAAAATGCCAACCTTCGTCACATATGATATCAAATCTTCAACACAATACACACCATAGGATCTACCTTTTTGTTACAATGCCAATATGGAAGTAAACAAAAAAGGCAAATTTTAAAATTAGAACATTTCTCTCCAGCCTAAAATCTAGCAATAGGAAAAGAATAAAGATAATTATTAATTAAAACCTACCAAGTGCGAGTCAGACTCGCGTACCGAGGGTTCCGTACAAACAGGTACAAGGTAAAAATACTGAAGTTCTTATTCAATGAAAGTGTCGAACATCGCTCTAACGAAAATATTTTTTTACTTTTCCAAGTACATTTTATAAGTTGGTCGACTATTACTCGTAAACTTGTAAAGCCTACTTAGCTGTGTTAGTTTTTCTTTTTAGTTTTTCTTTTAATTTCGTTATATATACTATTGCTGTATTTTTTTTTACATATCTAAAAGCAATCAGCATCAATTTTACTGGCAGGGGGAGGGGACACTTGACTCTAAAAAATTAGTAATTTAAAGCTTAATTTTACGCAAACAGAACCCTGAATCGGAACATGGTTTCCACAGACCCGTAATATTTTTGAATAGCCTATCCAACCATACCCCACACCATGAGAATAGACGAGGGAAAAAAAACATCCCCACTTTATGACAAAAAGTATTTTTTCCTTTTATTTACTACTTTGTCGGCGTGATTAGATCCATACCAAATTATACTTATCTTACGAAACTATAAGGGTTCCTTGTTGACTACGGAACCCTAAAAACATGTTCAAACCGCAAGAACTCCAAGGAATTTAAAACATACATCGAAGGTTCAAGCATGGGTACAGACTGATAAAAGCATCCATGATCTAGTACTAGTGTAACCAGCGCACCTGACCCCCCCACGTATTCAGGTCGTGTGTGCAGTCTTAACGCGCGAGTAACTCCAGCTCCCTGGCGAGGCGCCAGCCAACGCTTTGTCGTCATTTGTACGTAGATCCCGCGACAATTTATGACACTACAAAAGCTTAAGAACTATTTTAAACAATGTGTATCATGGTAGCCAGTTTTATTTTTGTTTCTCTTGCGCTTTTTACGACACAATGGCACTGAAATCTGCATCTAATGTGCAGTGGTGGCGATTTATATCTCTCAATTTGCCTAATGACGCTTATGTGACAAAATAACGCCATGGAGTCCCGCCGAGGTAAACAGTGTTTACAACCTGGCAACCCGTTCGACCTTAGGATATCACATAACCCGTTAATTAGGCTGCAAAGGTCAGCTGACCAGTTAAAAGTAAAAACCCTGAAATTCAACCGTGCCCGTTAGTATGAAGGCCGAATCCAACAGAATTAACAAACGATAATTAAATTATAAACACAAATAAGTTACACAAACTGTATCTGCCCAGAATTAGGAGATACGAATCAACAGTATCATGAAAATTAATTTAACTTTAAAATAAAACTGATGTCTGTAGCGGAAGGCAACCCTTGAAAGGTTATACTTGAGTTAGACGCTCTTATTGTTTTAGGCTCAGTTTTTTGTTCCGTAGTTAACTCAAGTAATGGTGGTAAAGTTCGGTCATCATCATCATCATCATTTTAGCTGAAAGACGTCTACTGTTGGACATAGACCTCCCTCAAGTATCCGCACATTGACCGGTCCCGAGCGTATCGCATCCAGCAGATCCCCGCAACCATCACCAGGTCATCGGTCCACGGTCCACCTAGTGGGAGGCCTTCCAACGCAACGTTTTCCGGTTTGCGGTCACCACTTCAGAACTTTTCGGCACTATCGACCATCCGTTCTGCGAGCAATGTGTACTGCCCACTGCCACTTAAGTTTGGCAATTCTTCGACCTATGTCGGTAACCTTGGTTCTCTTGCGGATGTCATAATTTCAGATTCCATAGCGCAAGGAAACTCCGAGCACGGACCTCTCCATTGCCCTTTGGGTGACTTTAAGCCCTCTGATGTGGCCCTTTGTGAACGACCACATTTTGGTATCGAGTGTAATTACTGGTAACACACACTGATCTTATACATTCGTCTGGAGACACTGCGGTAAGTAATTTCGGTAAAATACCATTTTTCTTCAGTTGTTAGGCTCACAAATGGTCAAATAAATTGGAGAGTTAATTATTTGAATAAAACTACAGCGGCACCAACGCCACCATTTACATGACGTCACACAAATCCTGCATCGGGCAAGCAAAGTTTTCGGCGCGATTTGAACACATACAACAGTCTGATAGTAACCGTTGGGCAGTTGCCCTGACCAGAGGGTGTTGTGTCTGAGACAACTAGTTGGAGGATTCTCCCTTTTCTATGGATATTTGTTTGAATTTACACCCTGTTCCGCATATCTCCAAACTAGTGACCCTCGAACATGAACGTCAGCGCAGCCTTCGTGCAGAGCTACTTCATCGTGACGTCATCATCACTTCCTCAAGCTTTCGAGCAGCGAGTCTCACAGCCAACCAGTACCCACAGCATCTACGGGCGTATCCTGACCACCAGCATGCAGCGGATGCGCTCTCCTGGACCCACTGGAGCCAGCAGGACTGTCCTGACTCACTGGGACATCATCATCACTGCTCCGACCCACTGGAGCCAGCAACGCCATCTCTACTCACTGGGATATCATCGACCCGACTCACTAGGGCACAACCGCATACAGTTCCGACTCAGCACGAACTCTGCTACTACCGATTCCTACGCACGGGAACCAACCTTCCATGCACTAGCCTGGCGCGCATCACAAGATGACGAACGAACGACTCAACTTGCTATCGACCTCCGGTCTCCGGTGGAGAGTGATGTAGCGGCACCAACGCCACCACTTACGAACTAATCACAAATCCTGCATCGCGCAAAGTTTTCGGCGCGATTTGAACACATACAAAAGTCCAACAATAACCGTCAAGCAGTTGCCGCACACTGAACACAACAGAAAAATTGGAAAATAGCTACTTACATAATACTTCGGCTGCAGAATCTATTTATATAACACCAACAACAAATAGAGAACAGGACATTGAGCCCGAAGGTAAAAAACAGCAGCAGCTTATAATGGGCAACAACAAGTATACCTGTAACTTATCAAATAGAAAGTAATAAAAACCGGCCAAGTGCGAGTCGGACTCGCGCACGAAGGGTTCCGTACCATTATCGCAAAAACGGCAAAAAAATCACGTTAGTTGTATTGAGCCCCAGTTAAATATTATTTTTAGTCTGTTTTTAGTATTTGTTGTTATAGCGGCAACTGAAATATATCATCTGTGAAAATTTCAACTTTCTAGCTATCACGGTTCATGAGATACAGCCTGGTGACAGACAGACAGACAGACAGACAGACGGACCGCGGAGTCTTAGTAATAGGGTCCCGTTTTTACCCTTTGGGTACGGAACCCTAAAAACAAAGTTGTTATATTAGCAGATCATCAGGGTTGGAAAATACGAGAACTATTGCAGGAATTAATTGGCTCAGGCTACAATGTGACCAGTTTTTGGAAATCAGGAGCAAGAATGGAAGAGATACTAAAATCTCAAAACGAATCTGTATCAAAACTAACAATGAGTGACTATGTAATAATTATCGGTGGCTCTAATGACTGTAATCCCCGTGATTTTAAATTTAGTATAGCGAATTGGTGTAAAACTATGAATAATACAAATATAGTTATAACTGAAATACCCTACAACAGACACTTTAATGACGGAAAATTAAATTACGAACTCAGATTTATATGTAATACTTCTAAAAACGTATCGTATGTGGATGTAAACTATAGGTCCACTTTCCCTCGCGGAATATATTTCCCTATAAACCTAAGTCGTTTATTCCTACGACAAATCTTAAACATTGACAACAAGCGTAAATATTTGAATTACCAGCTACAGTTGCAAGCTCAGCATGAAATTAAATGCCACAAAAGTACACAGACAGATACCTTTTGTGACCACAAGTTAGCAGATATACCTAACCCCAACGAACCTGAATTATCGGATGATTTTTTTCGAGAGTAAATCAATTAATATCTTGCACCAAAATATAAACGGTCTGCTGAGTAAAATGGATCTTTTAAGTGTCAATGTAGATGCATTAACAGATAAAAAGCTAAATGTAGATATTATCTGTATTACTGAACACAATATGACCCATTCAGATACATCACTTATTAACATACCATCCTTCACACTTGCATCTTCTTGTTTTAGGAAAAACAGACACGGAGGTTCATGCATATTGGTTCGACATGGTTATAAATTTAAGGTTTTGGACGAAATCGCAAAGCACTCACTTTTAAATATCATTGAGTGCAGTGCCATAGAGCTTTTAGATCAAAAATTAATAGTTATATGTATTTATAGACCTCCAAGAAACAACTTGGAAGACATCGAAAAGTTTTTTGGTAAATTAAACGATATTTTGAGTCAATTGTGCTACAAATAAAAAAACTGGTAATATGTGGTGATATAAACATAGATATACTTAAAAATAATAAAATAACTACTGCATATAAAAGCATTCTAGCGGCATTTAACTTAAAGTTGGCTGTAAATTTGCCAACCCGCTTGATAAGCAAAACTTGTATTGATCACGTGATCCACAACTCGAAAGGTTGTAGGTGTGAAATATTAGACTTTGGCCTCTCAGGTCACTATACATTATACATGGATTTAACCAAAGCGTTCGAACTATGTAGACCACAAAACAAGCTTTATGCGTATGGCATACGTGGCAGCGCCTTAGACCTAATTATGTCATATTTAAGTAATAGGAAACAAGCCATGTTAGTAACGAAATTCTGCTCTATAAAAAAGCAAGAAATTGACCATGCTTCAGACTACGTAGAAGTGATATATGGCGTACCACAGGGCAGTGTCCTCGGGTCCTTATTATTCTTAATTAACATTAATGATTTGCCGAAAACTGTGGACTTTCCTATGATTCTTTTTGCAGATGATAGTACAGCCATATTTTGTAACAAAGATTATGCTTCGCTGGAAAATGACACAAACACCACATTGGTTCGCATTGTCGATTGGTTAAAAACAAACAACCTTCTAATTAATTTACAGAAGACTAATTTAATGATATTCAGAAACAGGACTAAACCACCAACAGACTAAAACATACATTAATTTGAACTTTGAAACATACATTAATTGGAACAAAAATTAATGAAGTTGATGTAACAAAATTCTTAGGTTTGAATGTTGATTGTAATTTAAATTGGAAATCACATGTAGAATCTGTCTGTTTAAAATTAAATACATATTCCTATATGCTGTACATGCTCACAAAAATTGTAAACATATCCACGGTAATGACAGCCTACCATGCGTATGTGGTATCCACGCTGAGATATAGTTTAATTTTCTGGGGGAACTCGACGGAGTGGGAGTCTGTTTTTAAAGCCCAAAAAAATGCTTACGTGCAATGTGTAGACTTAAGAACACAGAGAGCTGTGAACCATATTTCAAAAAACTTAAGATTTTAATTTTACCTAGCCTCTTCATTTATGAAATATCAGTTTTTGTTAAAAGTAATATGCATATGTATGAAAAATTCCAAAGTGCTAGATATAAAAATAAAATTCAGTTTGCACCATGCAGAACTTATTTAATGGGCTCCAGTGTTTATTGTATGACATCCAAGATTTTTAATAAATTGCCATGTTGCATTACAGATATTACCAACTTGCACATATTTAAGCATAAGCTAAAGGAATTTCTAACTGATAAGGCGTATTACAGTGTGAAGGAGTATCTAAACGGGAATCCTTATGGCAGATAGTATTAATGAAAATAATGATGACATACTCTGCTCTCAATTATTATTTATCTAGGACTTTACTTTATTTTATTGACATTAATTTAATTATCTACTCTGACATTTATTTAATTTTTGACTACTGGATACCCCTTGACATTAAAAATAAGATAGTTTAATGATTTTGTAATATTTATTGTTATTCGGCTTGATATTGAATATTTGTTGTATTTTGAAACTGAGTTGTAATTTATGTGTAAGATTTTGCATGCCCATATGACGGCAGAGCATGGAGAACATTAAAAAACATGTATAACATCTTTACCCCTACCTATGTTGGCAAATAAATAATTTTTGAATTTTGAATTGCCCGAAGTATTTCACAGTGGTCAATGGCGTCACACTGGGCTGGATTAGTTATATTCTATTTACATAACCTAAAACCTAACTGTAATTTGCACTTGGTATTTTTATTTTATAGTTAAAATACTGTATTTTGTATTTATGTAAACTACAGGACTTAAAAATATTTAGTATTTCATATTTTAAATACATGCTAGATAGTATTTTGTAATTTGTATTATAATTAAAGCATAGCATGTATTTTGCTCTGCTCGAGATATAGTACACACATCACATCATCAGCCTATTAATGTTCCCACTGCTGGGACACAGGCCTCCTCTCTGTTAGAGGGAATGGGCCGTAATCCACCACGCGGGCCCAGTGCGGGTTGGTGGATGTCACATGTCTTCGAATGTTTGGCTCTAGGACATAATTTACACAAAGTAAAGCGCCTGCCTGGGCTCGAACCCAAGAGGGTCGCGACTTACAAGTTCTAGGTCGTCCTACAACTTGTAAGTCGCGGCCGATACCGCTGGGCTGAGATATAGTAAACTACTCTTAAATTACTTACATAAAAATGTATGGTCTTATAAATAAACTAGCTTCTGCTAGCGGCTTCGCCCGCCTGAAAAGTGTTTTCTTATGTGCTATTCCAGACTGTAATCTATCTCTGTGCCAATTTCATCTAGATTCGTTTAGCCGTTCTGGCGTGATTGAGTAATATTTATATAACGTATTGCGTATTAATATATAACATTTATATTAATACCCAAGACAATGACCACAAGAACCAACTAACTTTAGCTTGCCATTTAATTGTCTTTTGATCATTATGATTGAAATCCTCTAACAAACCTTTTGACAAATCAGGTCAAAAGGGAGAAAATATATTAAATTCTCATAACCGACGACAACTTCCTTCAATTTTCAGCTTTTCTCCTATTCCCGGAATAACGAAGAAACCAAATAAAGTCCAATAAAAGTTTATTATAATAATATTTTAGCTGTGGAAGTCCAAGGAACTAATAACGTTTCTTCCATCTGTCGCGAGTCGCGGCGAGCTACTTAATAAAACTAAATAGTCTGCTCGACGTCGGGCAGTCATTCAAGGAGGAAGAGAATTTATTTCAATGTTGACGTTGGCGCCCTTTGTACGCGCCATCTTAGTTAGCCATTGGGCTGCACCAAACAATTTAAGTTAGCTGCGTTTGGACAAGGACTTAAACTCCTGTAATAACAGAAATTACGCGTTCTATGTATTATTAGGGCCTCTGCATTTTTTGGATGAAGACCTTCAAATTCAGTGTTGTGTGTGTTCTTTATTTCCGTGAAAGTAGGCACTTTTACTTAGGACTTCGGGGTCGCAGGTACTAAGATCGATCTGACTGCTCATTGAGTGATACCAGAAAAGAAGGTGGCACAACGATGACGTGCTGCCGTCCACAGTGAGGCTTAGGGGAGACCCGGGCACATACTCAAAGGGGATGTCATGTCCTTTACAGTCTTCCCCGGGGATGTGCCGTGATAGGCGTTGCACAGAGTGAGTTCCAAGACTTCCAGGGTAGTCTTTCACGGTCACAGGATCATACGGGTTTTGATAACGTTCCCGTAAAAAGGAAGTAATCCGTACGCTAGCTTGGTCTGGTGTTAGAGAGGAATTTTGCATTCATAGATCATATTAAAATAGTCGGTGAGAAGCAAAAATAATTCTATGCTTTAACGAGAATAACTAAATCTACGTGGGGACAGACCCCACGTAGATTTAGTCTTTTTTAACTTTAAAGACTATTTATGTGGCTACCTACTTGGGTTGTATGTGCTATGGGGCGCCTGTTTGGTCCGATAGGGCCACCATAGGGGCGGTACGACGTCAATTACTTCAAAGTTAGCGTTTAGCTTTGATATTATTATGCAAAGCGTACAGGACGGTTTGTACGGAGGCTTTACCGGTACTTGCAGGCGTAAGTATTATACGGACCATAAGTAAACTAGAACAAATGTCCGTGCATTCAAGCGTTTTTGCAATACCAGCTATTACTGGAATCAAATATAAAAGCTGACAATGTTAGGACCCATTAATATAAGATAATGTTACTTTTTATCGTGGTGCTAGGCAACTTGGCTTATCCCAGTTGAAAACGCCCCTTTGTGCCTAATGACCTTGTCTCCTGCTTGATATGGAGGGAATTGGTAATTATGCTTTTGTTTTCCTACTCTTCCTTTATTCTTTTCTGACTAATTTCGTTGCGGGTTCCAAGACAGCAAAATTTATTCGCCTGGACTTCGTCGAGCTTCATTGGCTTGGCGCTTTTCTGGTGGTCGCCAATGTTGATTCTGGCTTTCAGGCGTTGCAGTGGTTTGGGAATAGTGCGGTGGGTCACGGGACCATTTCTAAGTGGTAATCACTGGGTTGGTTTTTGTGAGATACAAATCCCACATTCCCTGGTCTTTTTTCCAATATTCCAGGCGCCATTTAAAGGTTTCCTCCGAAAACAAAAAAAAAAAAATTGCATTATGGGGCCTATGCCCGAGGATGCCATAATCACAACCGAATCATCTGGCAAAATTACATAAACCAAGAAAGTTAGGAAATAGGTACCTACCTACTGCAATATCAAGCAAACTGAAATTTTACTTGCGATAATTTTTCAAATCAAAAGTCAATCATGTTTGGGATGAAGGTAATTACTTCGGTATCGCTGAAATAATGTTTGGTTTCGGTGTGAAGTACCTACCTAAGTAAAAATATTTCTTGCAATCTCTGAGAAAAACTCTCTCAGCTTTGGAGTCTTTATCGGACGGCACACAGTAAAGGCGTCTTTATCCCGAAACAACCTAAGAGCCAACAATTAAAATGACTGATAAAGGAAGTTTCTTCTCCGTCAACTAAGTACAGAATGCGAGTACCGCCGCTATTGTGTGAGGTGCAACGTCTGGGAACTACTTAAACTAACTTCGCACAATCTCCGAGCTTCGGTAGGTAGTAAACTTAAATACCTATGTAACTACCTAAAATTTAAATCTAAAATATCACAGATCAATGAACCATCACACTTCGCACTAATATTTTAAAGGCGAAAGTTTGTGAGTGTGTAGTGTGTTTGTATATTTGTTAATTCTGCACGCTCAAACGGCTGGACGGATATAGTCAGGAAAAGCACATAGGATATCGGGATCACCCGGGATTTTTAAAAGCTTTTTATCCCGGGAGTATGTTGTTCTTAGATTATCACGACTATAGGCGCGAGCTATGCGCCAAGCTTCTGGGCCATCCTGAAGTTGGCTTTCCGATGCGCATGAAACGTTGCTGTTTTTGTATGAGATTTACTACTGCGCAGCCATTGTAGCCAACTGCAGGGCGGCCAAGAAGTTTGGCAAGAATTATACCTATCTAACTACCGATACCTTTTTTTTTTTTTTTTTTTTTTTGTTTGGGAAATCATCCAATGACTTCTCCCGCTCTGGGTGAAGCGGGAGGGCGTGTCAGACTTTTACTGACTAAAACCCACCCGTGTTCCTTCAGTTGTTTGCGCTAGGGCCGCGGTAACTCTTTTTCAAATTTATCCGCGACCCAGACAGGCATCGGTCCTATCAGGCCCCGTCATTTTTGCTGACATCTCTTTGAGGCGCGCGTGGAACACTACGCGCCGTAAACTCGGGCTTGGTCCTTATCGGACGGTAAGCTACCCATAACTTGCCGTCCTTAAGCCCGTGCCTACGGTGGCCGGGAATCGGCTTGCGACTCCCTACGCCCGGGGCGTCTCCTGCGGTGGCTAGGGGCGTGAGGGCGTCTCCTTTGCGTCTCCCTCACGCGTTCCACCTCCTCCTTTGCGAGCATTACTGCTTCGCAGAAGGAGGAGACAGCTTCCCATGCCCTCTCGCTCCGTACCATGGCCTGGACCAGGGCCGGACGCGAGAGGTCGCCACCGCCAATCGCCTCCACGAGGACACGGCGGTGCTCCGCCCAAGCGGGGCAGATCTCCACCGTATGCTCCACCGTGTCCTCTGGGCGGTCCACACAATGGTGACACCCGGGCGTTTCCTCCCGCCTAAATCCTGAACAGGAACCTCCCAAAACAGGACCTGCGTCAGGCGGAAGGTGAGGACGCCGTGACGCCTCTCTAGCCACTCCTCAAAGTGGGGCCTTACCGCCGCAATTGTGGCGTGCCCAGAACTGGGTTGCGACAATCACTCACTCCATGTCACCATGAGATCCTGCCGGAGCTCTGTCCGCCGAGCCGCGATTTGTCGCGGTAACGGAGTTTCGCCCCGGCATTTGGCCTCCTCGCGCCACTCCCATATTTGCGCGAGGACTTTTGCTTCCAGATCCCATGGTGGCAATCCGGCAAGGAGGCTCGCCACCTCACCGGAGACCGTGCGGTATCCCCGGATCAGCCGGATGGCCATGATCCTTTGGGACGCGCTCAATCGGCGGGCTGGTCGCCCGCCTCAGGGAATGCGCCCATACCGGTGCCCCGTAAAGGGCCATGGACCGCACGACCCCCGCGTAGAGCCTCCGGCAGGAGGCGTTTGGACACCCTAGATTGGGCAGCAGCCGCTTGAGGGCAGCCCCCGCCCGCTCCAGTCTGGGAGCCAAACGTCGGAAATGCTCAACGAAATTCCACCGGCTGTCGAGGACGAGTCCCAGGTACTTCATCGTCGACCCGACGCCGATGTGAACCCCTCCTACCGTTATTTGGGATCCCGGCGGTGGCGCGTTCCGAGGACCGTAAAAACACATGGCCTCGGACTTGTGCAGGGCCACCTAGAGTCCCAATTGCCGGATCCTCTCGACGATTATCGCAACCCCGCGTGTCGCTATTTCAGCCGCCGCCTGGTGCGACCTCCCTTGCGCCAGGACCAGCGTGTCGTCAGCGTAGCAAACCACGCTGACGCCAATAGGGAGATCGGCGCGCAGCACCCAGTCGTACCCGATGTCCCACAGATGCGGCCCCATAACCGATCCCTGTGGGACACCGCACGACATCTCTCACCGGTTCCACTCTCCCTGGTGACCGGGGTAGATGACGGCCCTGTCCGACAGATAGGCCTCGACCACGCGACAGAGGTAGGGCGGCATCCGATGGTATTGGAGTGCCTCCCTGATGCAGCTCCATGGCAGGGTGTTGAAGGCATTGGCGATGTCTACAGACACCGCCAAGACGACTTTACCACGGGGCCACTGCATCCCCCGTCGTGAGAGCTCGCACGCGCATGATGGCGTCCACCGTAGAGCGACCCCTGCGGAAAACAAACTGGCTCTCGGCCAGATCCGGACCCACCCGCACCAACTGCCCGACGAGGCGGTCTGCAATAACTCTTTCAAAGAGCTTGCCTACCTCATAGAGCAGCACGATGGGCCGGTAAGCGGACGGAGAGTCCGCAGGGCGCCCCGGTTTCTTAATGAGGACCAGTTTCCCCGTCTTCCAACGAAGTGGGTACTGGCCCCTCTCCAAGCATGCGCTAAAGAGCCCCCTTAGTCGAGGCCCGAGAGCCTCCAAGGCCAGGACCCAGGCTTTTCCAGGTAATCCATCGGGTCCTGGGGCGGTATTTTTGGCATTCAGCCTGCGTACCGCCACTCTCAGCTCTACCTCGGTCACCTCCGAAGCTTCGTCGTCGTCAGTGGTGTGGTCCGCATCGGGCACCGCAGGAGGCGGAGCCATGGGCGGGGGAGTATGTTCCCCTCGCGAAGGGAACAGAGTGCTCACCACGTCCTCTACAAGCTGCGGCCGGAGACTCTGCGTCAGCGGGGGGAGCCCATGGGCGGAGTTTATCTCGCACCATTTTATAGGGGCGTCCCCACGGATCCCGGTTCAGAGTCCCCAGCGACTCTTCACGGGCCAGTCCCTTGGCCCGCTTGATCTCCGCTCGGAGGGTGGTCCTCGCAGCTCTGTACCTCTCGTATAGCTCCGCCTCAATGGCTTCCGTATCCCGGGGACGGATACGGAGCCTGCGGTGCCTGGTGTACCGGCGTCGCGCAGCAACGCACGCCTGGCGCAGAGTCGTGAGTTCTGGCGACCACCAGTACACCTGGCGCCGGGCGTGTCCAGGCCGGACCCGGGGCATTGCCACGTCACATATCTCGGACATGGCCTCCTGGAACCACTCCGCCTCGTCGTTGATGTCGGCAGGCCTGTCTGGTGATGGCATCCAGGCCTGCACGATCGAGGCTTCCAGGAGTAGCTCCCGGTCCAGCT